>JAQGAW010004037.1:0-11479 GCA_034698025.1 Phthiracarus crinitus | reverse complement strand
TTATCATTATATGACCATTCATTCAGTCATATTTCGGTTACGATTGTATTCATTCAAATAGTGGTCATATTAATATAAACAAATTGCCGGAATGTTATTCTGTCACATCGTTATTAAATAGTTGGGTAAGAAAATTTATTTTTAAGAAATTTGTTTCTAAATATTTCTTAATCTATGAGGTAATAAAATTTATTTTATAGGAATTAAGTGTACGACAAGCTGGTTCTGCGTCTTTAATCTAATTTTTTTGATTAAATTAAATTAATTTTTGACTGAATTTATTGATTACTATTAATTTTTTTTAAATCAGTGTTTGTTCTTCTGTATATTCCTTAAAATATTAAATTTTAATCATGTTTATAAATAAAATTGTATTAAACGATTTGCATTTACAGCTGGTTTCATAGTTAAGTAATAATTAATTTTGAACGCAATGAATTTTTTATTATTAATTGATCTAAAACTGTCAATTAATTGAAAGAATATTGCACTGTAGCATAGTTACCAAGAGGGGTTGACTGCCCAGAATTAGACAACCCTAGAATTCTGGAAAAGTTGACAACTCCCATGAAAAATCTAGAATTGTAAAAATTTTCAGTTAAATTCGTCGAGTTTTTCTATGGGGCTTCAGAAGACTAAAAAAATTGTTCAAATCCTATGAGTTTTGACCTCTCCCCAAAAAATTGAGATTTTATGGATCTGACCCCCCATAGAGCTTTAGAGTCTGGGTAACTATAAGCGTAGTACTGTAGTTATATTATATCTCTTGAAAATAGTTTTGAGAAGAAACACAACCTTTTGAATTTGATTATAGATTTTTATCAATTCTTATAATCTAATAAATTCCTTAAATGATTTTTATTAAAAGCTACATATCAAATATCTTTTTAAACAAATTTACGCAAAAAGAAACAAATTCAAACAAAATCGAAAATATGAAATTTTATTTTAAAAATTGGCTAAAGTAATTACTTACAGGGTTTTAAGTTTGAAAGTAGATCCTTTTAAAATGAAAGGAGACTCAACACCTGTTTATAAATTATTTCTAAAATAAAAGGAGACTTCTAAATTGAAAGGAGACTTAAAATAGGTTTAGCGTTTAGTTCTAAAATAAAGGTAGACTCTTCTAAATTGAAATGAGACTTTTCAATATTTAAAGTAGAAAAACGCGTGTTTTATTTTTTTGTTTTGAATTGATTTGTGTTTTATTTTTATTATAATTTAAAAAATGGATTTAAGTGTACAGCAATCGCAACAACAACAGCAACAACAACCAACAACATCTCGACAATTGAGAAAATATAATTCAATCAGCAATGAAAAACGGGAGCTATTAAGTAAATCGTTCAAAAAAGGAAATCTCTCAAACAAATTTTATTTGATTTTGATGTGAATTATAAATCAGTATATAAAATTATAAAAATTTTTTTAAAAATATCCTACTTTTATTAAAAAACCTAAAGGACATCGCAGGCTTAAATTTACCGAACAACAAAAAAATCAAATTTTCGATTGGGTTGACGATAATTGCACATTAACTTATGAACCGTCAGCACAAAAGTGTGAAACCGAATTTCAAATTAAAGTGTAATATCAAACTGTTAATAATGTTATAAAATATTTCATTTTTCATTTAAACGGTTAACATTAATACCTGAACGCAGAAATGATGCTGATGTAATTGAAAATCGTTACAATTATGCAATTAAATTTAATCAAATTATGCATAATAGATCAAAAATGATTTTTATAGACGAAACTGGAATTCAAATTTTTATTCGAACAAGTCATGGTCGATCTACAAATAATTCTCCGGCTACAAAAACAGTTTCAAGATTACGAACAAAAACTTATTCAATAGCATGTGCTATGAATATTAACTGTTTATATTTTTTTGAATGCCAAGATAAGGCTTAGAATGCCGAGGATTATGCAACTTTTTTAACTCAACTAATTGATTATATTTCTAACGATAATCTTAGTAATTGTTATTTTATAATGGATAACGTACCGTTCCATAAAACTCGGCATATCAAAAATTTATTTGAAGCTCATGGTCACGAAACTATATTTTTACCACCGTATTCTCCATTTCTTAATCCCAAAGAGAATATGTTTTCATAATGGAAAAATATAATTAAAAGATCTAAGCCTAATAATGAAAACGATTATACGAAATTAATAATACCGCTTCGGAACAAATTACAACAGAAGATTGTGAAGGATATTTTCGAAATATGGAGAGTTACATTTCCTTATGTTTATTAAAACAATCAATTGAATGCTAATTATAATACTATAATGTATTTTATCATTTTAAAAAATTCTTTATTTTTTCATATAAAATTTACTTAATAAATAAAGTCTACTTTAAATATTGAAAGTCTCCTTTTAATTTAGAATAGTCTACTTTTATTTTAGAACTAAACGCTTAACCTATTTTAAGTCTCCTTTCAATTTAGAAGTCTCCTTTTATTTTAGAAATAATTTATAAACAGGTGTTAAGTCTCCTTTCATTTTAGAAGGATCTACTTTCAAACTTAAAACCCTGTATAACTAAATTATTGCATTGCATTACTATTATCGCTCACTATTTCTGTATTTATAAAACCGGGTATAATCGTTTAAACATATTACAGTGTAAACTCTATAACATTTTCAATCAGTTACACTACAGATTTTTATTTAATTACATATATTTATAATAAACGCAAATTTTATTTCTGTCTAAATTAATGATTATAATAATGGTTCCACGACATTAGCGTGTAGTCATTACCGCGAAAGACATTACCGCGAACGACGTCAGCGCGAACGACATTACCGCGAATTAATTTAATTTAAATTATTAATAGCTTAATTCAAAAAAATTTCATTAAATTTTAGTGTTTAGATAGTAGTAGTATAAGATTACACACACGGTAACAAAAAAAAATCTCATTTGATTTATTTATTTATTAAAATAAACTTTTTAACACATATATAATACTTTTTTAAAAATACAATATAATAAAATTCACACGTTAATATTAAGTTATAATAATAATCTTTTCGTTCTAAATTTTAAATAGAAAATAGAAATATTTTTAGAATTTGAATAGTATATAAACATGTAATTTTTGGAATCACTTTTCATTTTAAATTTAACTAAAGTTCTGTTAACTAAATTTTAAGAAGTTTATATTATTATACTTACGTTAATAAGTTTACTTTGTTGTTTAAAATGTAATTTTTTTAAAAAAAATGTATTCTATGAGAATATAAGTTTTAACTTATTATTTTTTTAAAACATAGTTTTTTGAATCAATTGACTGAAGGTTTGGAGTTAATATTGAAAGATTAAAAATACTTATATCAGGTAAACTTTAATTTTTTAATAAATTTATCAACTCATACAATATTTATTTACTCTATTTTATTTATCAGATATAATTGAAAATTTAAAGAGAACTATAGCATTTTAAATTTATAAATTGTTTTATATTAGAGTATATTTATAAACTAATAAAAATTTTAGCTTTTCTCTAATAAATATATTATATTGATTATTATTTATTAATTTATTTTTTAAAATAATTAATATGAGCTGATCTAAAAATCTTTATCTATTTTTTACTTAAATATAAGTAGTAATTCTATTTAAAGCTTAGTTTAACAATTTATTTAATGAATAATTTCCTATTTAAGCTTAGGTTTTAAAAAGGTGTGAAATACTTTAACACTTTTAACATATATAACACATAGTTAATAAAGTTGTTATTTTTTATCACTTTTATTTTTTAAACCTAGAATATGCTTTAGAAGTCAATGTTTTAAAGTTGTATACTATATTATGATAATAATGGAAATTTTAATAGAATGAAAAATGTTATTTTCTACAATAGGTTAGAGACACAAGGAAAATTTATTTCAATGATTAGCTTAAATAAACTTTTAAAAATAGTCCTTAATTTTTCGATTTATTATTTCTTTTGTAAATAACATATTAAAGTTTATTTGAAACTATTTTTATTGTAATTGAGATAATAGGTATTATAGCTTTTATAGTAACAAATACATATAACGTTTTTCATTAAAAGTACATATTTTTTGTTAGCGAAAAAGTTAGTTATGACACATTTAAACAAATATGAACATTATATGATTCTATAGAAAGTTTTAAATAAATAAAATGATTTATTTAAAAAGATTTAAATTAAAAATTGCATATAATTTTAACTTATTTATCAATTTTATATAAATATTATTATTTTCTATTAAATTTGAATAAAAACGTTTTAAGATTTCATTTAATCTAAAAATGTAAAATAAAATAAAAGATAAATTTCTACAACACAATTACAAAATTTTATTCAGTATATATAAATTATGACTATGTTTATTAAGTATATGTTATGTCATTATATTAACAAAAGTTTATTATTTAAATATTAATATTTTCTAATATTTAAACATAAAAATTATATTTAAACTTTAATTTCTTAAATTTACTATATCATTATACATGTTTTATGAAATCATAAATTTATTTCTTTATTTTAATTTAAGGTATGTCTAAAGCTTTGGTAAATCATACGGAAATACATAGGAAGTCTAATATAAAAATAAATAAAGTAAAAAAACTAAAAGAAAACTTTCTTTCTGCTGAATTAAAAGCTATCGCTGATAAAAAACAAATTAAATATACAATTAAAAAATTGGAAAAAAACTATGAGCTTCTATTCAAAAAGTGGATACAGGAAAATAAAAAGTCTGCTAAATATTGTGCAAACCTTAAAACAGAATATGATAAGATATTCGGTAAAAAACTATCAATGGAAGAACGTCTGTTAAATTTACATAAATTAGAAGCGAATAAATTGATTAAAAAAATTAACAAAATAAAATATAGAATTTATTCTTACAAAAACTTGTTAAAAACAATGTAACCTAATATTGATATAATAAAAGTATTAATTTTTATGTTATCGTTTTTTATTAGAATGGATTCAAATGATAGTGAAGTTTGTATGTATCAAAGAGCCTTTCATAACATTTTACAAGTTATTTCAGCGATGGTTTCCGTTGTAATTACAAAGAATACAAGTAATAATTTTTATTATTATTTTTTATTGAAAATTAATATTTAAATCAAATAAAATTAGATGATAAACGATTTACTTGTTCTAATGGTCAGCACAAATTTCGTCAAGCAACTGGAAATGGATTATACGACAATAAAATTATTGGTTTTGTTAAACAAAACCAATATAATAAACGTCTACACTTTAATTGTTTATGTGGGGACTCTTTATTAATTCCTTCTGAAAATATCCTTTCAACTAATACTAATGAACAAATAACAAATCATTTTAATAAACCACATTTTTTTAATAAACCTCCGATGACCACAGCTTCTACTTCATTAATTGCTACGAATTCACACCCATTACCTTTGTTTATTACTCCTCCACTTCTAATAATAAATTCAAGTAATCCAATAATACCCAATACAATAAAGCCCATTATTCCAAAACCAACAACTGAAAACACTGAAAAAACAATGGAAATTAATGAAACTTCAAATAAACGAAAAAATGAAGGTTTTTTATAAAAAAATAATTTATTTTGTTATATATAAATTAATTTAATTTGTAGATGACTCAGAAAATTCAGTTTTGGATCTTACAAATAATAAACGACAAAAAAGTAATTCAATTTATTTATTTTATAAAATTTTCAAATATTTTTTATTATAGTTGTTTCTGTAATTCGTAATAAACCAAATGGAAAACAATCGAAAAATATTAATTTAGTTGATGATAGTGGTAATAAATTGATTTTTTTATTATGGACCAAACGATGAGGTAAAATGTGCTTATTGTCATATCATTCTAGGAAAATGGGGAAAAAATGATAATGTTATCGACGAACACAAAAAAGCTAATAATAATTGCACAATGGTTATTGACAATGGAATTATAACATTAGATAAATTACATGATTTAAGATGTAAAATTTGTAAAAAAAATATTGTTCAATTATTATTGTTACCTTGTTTTCATATGAACTTATGTTATGACTGTAAAAGCATTGAGTTTTGTCCATACTGTGGTAAAGAAGTTTTGAAAATGTTTAAAATTAAAATTGATAAAATATATCGTATTGTAAAAAATATTAAACAATAAAATGATTATTTAATGTATATGTTTTTATTTTATTTTATCAGAAATGAAAAAGCTTAACGAGTGTTCATGTGGATTTAAAACTGTTTCAAAATTTAATTATCTTAGACATATCAGACTAAGACATAACAATTCAAAAAATATATGTGAACAAATTATTGAATGTCCAATATGTAACAAGATATTTAAATTATTCATCAAATTTAAGCAACACTTATTGAAATGTAATTCTGATAATAAAAATTTAGAATGCACAATATGTGGAAAAATTTATCATAACGTTAAAAGTTTAAAGCTTCATATGCTTAACTGTGCAAACCAATATGGCTATGGACGAAGTATTAGACTACCAGATTTACCTAAAAGTTCAAATATAACTCTAACAAAACGAGCTTTTAAATCTTATTTACAACAATATGAATTGATCCCAAAAGACAAAGTATATGATTGTGAAGAATTTTTTAGTTCGTTTGGAAATGAAATAATTAATTTTATAAATTTATTAATAAAAAGTTTGGCATCGATAAAAATTCAATTTTGTTTACAAGTAACTTTCTCAAGAGATTTAGTTGAATTAAAAACATTTCAAATTGGTTATTTTTGTACTCAAAATATTATTATTTCAAAAACTTTTGGAAGTGGAGATCTTTTTATAATTTCAAATGAACTAGAAAATAAAATACAGGATTTCCAAGAAAGAGGTTCAAATTGGATTATTGATAAAATAGACAAACTTGATATTAAAGTTGGGGAATTTAATTCCTTGTACGGTGGTTGTTATACAAATCTTCCAGAAAAATTATTTAACAAACAAGCAATTATAAATATAAAAGTATACGATCAGAAATGTTTTCTTTTCTGTGTTTTAGCTCATTTATTTCCAACTAAAGAAAAATGGCAAAGATCGAGATTACAGTATTATATAAAACATATTCACAAATTAAACACATCAAATTTAAAATATCCAGTGACATTAAAAATGATTCCAAAATTTGAAAAAAATAATAAAGAATTTAATATAAGAATTAATGTTTATGGTTGGAGTACTATTGGTGATAAAACGGGTCATGTAGTTCCAATCCAAATATCTAAAAGCAATGGGAAAAATGTTATAAATTTATTATTAATAAAACAACATTATTATTATATAAAAAATTTTAATAGATTACTTGGATCGACAAATTCATTTAAACGAAAATTTTGTGATACTTGTATGTGTGGATTTCAAAAACAATCAAGTTTAGATAAACACAAAGTTTTATGTGATACATTTAAACCATGCTTAAGCATACTACCGAAAAAGGATAAAAACTTATTATATTTCTCAAATTATCAACAAATGGTAGAATATCCATTTATTGTGTATTGTGACTTTGAAACTATACTTGAAAATATTAATGATAAAATATCTGCAAAAACATTAGCATATCAAAAACACACACCATGTGGATATTGTATAGTTATTGTGAATTATAACAATGAAGTACTCTATTACAATGTTTATCGTGGAAAAGACGCTGCTGAAATATTTTTAGTTGATTTAAAAAATAACACTGAAAATTTAATAATACAACAAAAAACAGTTAAAGAAATGATTCCTTTAACAAAATGGGAATTAAATAACTTTGAAACGGCAACACATTGTTGTATTTGTAATAAATTATTTAGTGATAAAATTGATAAAAATGGATTTATTGAAATCAAAGTAAGAGAGCACAATCACTTAAACAGAAAATATAGAGGGGCAGCCCACAATACATGTAATATAAATTATTCAATACCTAAAAAAATTCCAGTAATCTTTCATAATTTAAAAGGGTATGATTCACATATTATAATTGATGCACTTACAAGTGAAACATTTTCAAATGTTAAAATAATTCCACAATCCTTTGAAAAATATATTGCAATTATTTTTAATGATCTTAAAATTTTAGATTCATTTCAATTCATGCCTGAATCTTTAGAAAAATTAACAGATAATTTAAGAAAAGCGAATCATAATTTTATTATAACAAATCAAATATTACAAAAAAAATTTAGAAATAAAAACTTAGATTTACTTTTTAAAAAACAAATATATCCCTATGATTATTTTAATAGTTTCCAAAAATTCTCTGAAACTAATCTCCCTGATAAAAAACATTTTTATAATTTATTAAAATTTGAAAACATCTCTGATTCTGATTATGAACATGCTAATAATGTATGGAATTATTATAATATCAAAAATCTTGGTGGATATCATGACTTATATGTATTAATTGACACATGTTTATTATCTGATGTTTTTCAAATGTTTCGAAAAACTATTTTGTCAAGATATGGTTTAGATCCATGTCACTTTTATTCTGCTCCTGGTCTTGCATGGGCAGCAGCGTTAAAGTTTACAGAAGTTCAGCTTGAACTTATTACAGATATAGATCAATATCAGTTCGTAGAAAGTGGATTGCGTGGTGGAATTTCTCAAGTATCAAAAAGAATGTGTGTTGCAAACAATAAGTATTTAAACGACTACGATAAAAAATTAAAATCAAACTATATAACGTATATTGACTCAAATAATCTCTATGGGATGGCTATGGACCAATACTTACCCATATCTGACTTTAAGTGGTTGAAAGATGAAGAAATAAATTTAATAAATTGGACAACTGTTGATGATGAAAGTGATATTGGTTATTTTTTAGAGGTTGATTTAGAATACCCTGTTAGTTTACACAAAAAACATAAAGATTATCCTCTTGCTCCAGAACATATAAAAATAGAAAATAATGATTTAAGTGAATATCAAAAAATAACATTAGAACTAATGAAAAATCAAAGTTATAAGAGAGTTTCTTCAAAAAAGCTAATGCTAACTTTAAAAGATAAGAAAAATTATGTTTTACATTATAAAAATTTAAAGTTGTATTTAAGGTTAGGTTTAAAAATTAAAAAAATTCATAGAGTTTTGTCATTTAAGCAATCTCCATGGCTTCAACCTTATATTCAATATAATACAGAATTAAGAAAAAAGGCTTTAAATGATTTTGAGAAAAATTTAATTAAGTTATTAAATAATGCAGTTTTTGGTAAAAGTATTGAAAACAAACGAAACAGGGTAAATATTAAATTAGTAATCAATGAAAATCAAGCAAGAAATCTTTTGAAAAAACCAAATTTTGAGGAGTTTTACATATTAAATAATAACAAAGCTTTAATTAGAATGCGAAAACAATTAGTTTTGTTGGATAAACCGATATATATTGGTTTTACTGTACTAGAACTTAGTAAAAATCATATGTATAGAATACACTATGATTGCTTTAAAAGACACTATGGAAATAATATAGAACTAGCATATACTGATACCGACAGCTTTATATATAATATAACAACTAAAGATTTATATCAAGACTTAAACAAATATTTTATAAAAATAATGGACTTATCAGATTATCCAAAAAATCATTTTCTTTATAATGAGGAAAATAAAAAGGTATTAGGAGCTATGAAAGATGAAATGAATTCTAAAATAATAAAAGAGTTTATAGGATTAAAAAGTAAATTATATTCATTAAAATATGGAGAAAATGAACATAAATCAACAGGAAAAGGACTTCAAAAATGTGTTTTAAAAAAATTTGTAAATCATAATCATTATAAAAATGTATTATTAAAAAACAATATCTATACTTTCAAAATGAGAAAAATACAAAGTAAATTACATAAATTAGAAACATTAGAATTAAAAAAAACCATTTTTACACCATTTGATGATAAAAGATATATACTTAATGATGGAATTAACTCAGTACCCTTTTATTATAAAAATGTTTTAATATTATATTTTCACATTAATTTTCATTTCTAAATCTATGTTTGTTAAATTAATATTATTTTTGTATTAATTTTTTTAAGTGAATAATTAACAAATTATTTTTAAATATTTAATATATTACTTATATATTAATAATATTATTATTAAAATTGCTGTTTAATAATTAATGTATTCATTTATTTCAATAAATGGTTTTATTTTTGATTTTTCTAGAAAATCATTTACTTAATAATTGGTATAAATATGAGTTTAGTAAGTTTGTTTCAATTTTTTTGAACAAATAGTAAATTTTAATATTATAGAATAAATGAATACAATTTATGATTTATCATTTTATCATCCAAGTCGATGGTTAATTTATGGTCCAAGCGGTTCTGGGAAAACTACATTTGTTAAAAGTTTACTATTAAATTCTAAATACTCATTTGGAATTTACTTTGATACCATATTATATTGTTCTGGGCAAGAATTTTTAAACATTTCTAAAATAAACAATGTTGAAATACAAAATTGTAACTCATTTACAAATAATTATATTGAAAGTCTTGATTCATCTAAAAATAATCTAATTATTATCGATGACAATATGAATACATCATCTAATGATATTTTAATAAGTGATTTATTCACTAAAAGATCTCACCATAAAAATATAACAGTAATATTTTTAATTCAAAATTTATTTCCAAAATCAAAGTATATGCGAGATATATCAATAAATTCAAATTATATAGTTCTCATGAGAAATCCAAGAGAAGTATTTCAAATAAAATTATTATCTCAACAAATTAACGGATCAAAAAGTAACTTTATTATAGAAGCATATAAAGATGCAACTAAAGATAAACCATACAGTTATTTATTGTTAGACCTTGGACAAACAACACCAAATATTCTTAAAGTTAGAACAAATGTTTTATCTAATGAAAAACCGACATTGGTATATTTAGAAGAAACAAATGAATAAATTTAATAATGAAACTTATATTAAAGTGTCAAAGAGAGCTATTTCTTTTAAGTAAACTTAAATCAACTAAAGAAAAAAATAAACTAATTAATAAAGTTAACAACTGTGTTATAAAGGCTATCGCAGAAATATCACATAATTGTTTAATTGGAAACGTACCATTATCATCGTGTAATTATAAAAAACTTAAAAAATATAGAACTATATTAAGAAATTTATCAAATAAAAAAATTTCGTTGCAGAATAAAAGAAAAATAATAAAACAAAAAGGTGGATTTTTAAATATATTGATACCATCTGTATTAGCATTGTTATCAACTGTAATTGAAAAAAAATTATTAAAATGAGTAAATTCAAAAAAATGAAACTTATTCCTATCAATAATGAAGATACAAATCAAAAAACTCTAAATGAAATATTAAATATTTTAAAATTATCTACAACACCTTATTTAAAAAAAGCTTCAAATTTAGATAGTGAAATACAAAATGTATTAAATTCTAATTTAGATGAACGTCAAAAAGT
>JAQGAW010004036.1:0-11481 GCA_034698025.1 Phthiracarus crinitus | reverse complement strand
GGTTGATTCCTTGGGAACTTATACTTACCTGTACCGGCTTTAGACGAAGATATCTGGAAGTGATAAATAATTAAGACGTTCTGTGTTAACGTGTGTTTTAAGGTACGTTAACCTTCTGTGAAGTGAACACGTTTAGTGGGCGTATAACACGTGTCGACTACTGGACCGGAAGTGTAGCTTCGGCAGAGCTAACCCTCAAACGTGTCATTCTCGGTGTCTTTCGCCGGATATCGGGATTGGCGCGTATTAGCTGTTTAAGACCTAATGGACAAAAAGATTCTATTATTTAAATAGAAGACTTCTTTTAAGTTAGAAAATAATTATGTATTTTTTATACAACAAAATACTTTTTATAGTATGTATTTAAATTAAAATTTAGCGTCTCCTTCTGTCTATTTTTGTTTTCTCTTTATATAAATTGTGTCCTCTATTTTGTCTACTTTTTTGTAAACTGTAAACTTTAAATATGCATTTTAAAACTACCGGTAAATAGAAATAACTACCGTAATTTCGAATTAGACTTGTAAACGGGTAAGAGAAATGTAGGGTTCGGGTCGGGAAACCCGACAAATTTGTCGGGTCGGGTTCCATCCTGTCGGGTTCGGGTGGGGTCGGGTTTTAAAATTTTTAGAGCTAACCCGACTTTTCTTGAAACAGTTATAAAAAACATTCAATAATCAAAAATAAAACTTAATTTAAAACTAAATGATAATTACAAGTTCTATAACTACTTCAAATTTTAATTTATTAAGTTTCTAGTTATAAATATTTGAAAATTTGTTAAAATTTGCATCATAAACCTGAAAAATGATTTCGGGTTTCAGGTCGGGTCGGGTTCCATCCTGTCGGGTTCGGGTCGGGTCGGATTCTGAAAATTCAGATGATTTACAAGTCTATTTCGAATTAAATGTATAGCAGTTATTATGAAATAAACATTATGAATAAGGCTAAGATTCTGTCAAACTTTATGTTGAGATTTTATTATGTATTGATAAAAAAAAGTTGTTAAAACTTTAAACATTAAAGATTCTAAATTATTGTATGCATTAATAAATTTGAATCTGTCTTCTCATTAAAAAGTTTTCTTTTATCAAAATAATATAACTTATAAACATTAATGCAAATTAATAGATTGATATATCATATATGTTTTGAAATTATCCTCAAATATTTTTCAAAACCATTTAAATAATTATTCAACTTTTATGAACTTTTTCTATACTTTATATTTGAACTTTATTTAACATTTTACTTCTTATTTTTTTAATTTTTAATAACTAAGCAACAAATTCATACATGATATATGGATATCGATTGAAAGTTCTTAAGAATCGATTATTTCGGTTAAATAGACCAAACACTAAAAGATCTATTTTTGCTAAATATTAGTTTATATTTACCATAACCGATCTTTTAACCAGCAAAACCTTTTCGGTTATAACCGAAATATGTTGCCTTTAATTATAAAATATGATCCAAATGTGAATAAGGCTATCATCCAGTATTGCAGTTACACCGTATAATAAGTATATAAATCTTACTAAAGTCTGTTATGTTTGTTTACATTTTAGTTAACGTTTGATAAAATCACCAGGGTTTCCCAAGAGGGGGGTCTAGTCCCGTATACCCCCTCCCCGAAAATTGAAAAAGTTGACCCCCCTACCCAAAATTTTGAGATTTCAAGGACGAAATCATTTGAAAAATTTTTGGTCATATTGTAAAAAAATTGTCCTTCAAATCCGATGAGTTTTTGTGGTCCCTTAAATTTTGGTCAAATTTTCAAAAAATTATCGTTTAAATTCGTTGTGTTTTTCGTGGGGGCGTGGTTTAGGCTTTCGCTTAGAAAAATTTTTTTATAAAAAATTTTTGGTGCGAAGGCAATAATATTGTCCGCTAAATCCGGTGAGTTTGACCCCCCCCTTGCATGAACTTATAATTTTAAAAGCTATTATAATAACCATATATCAACTGTAAATTATTCGTTATTATATCCTAAGTATAAATTAAAACTTAAAAGAAAGTTATAATTATGCCACACTTGAACACAAGTAAGTGATATATAAAAGCAATTAGAAAATTAACATATTTAAATTTATAAAAACAAATTAATTAATTAATAGCTATAGTAAAACAGTATTAGTATACTAATCTAGTATTTCATAATAGAAACCTTTTAAACACTCGTGTGATATTAAAACAGATTTTCACGATAACCGTTCCCATATTTTCATGGCTTATACAATCGAAATCAATTATTTTAAATATTTCATATTATTAACAAACCATTCGGTTTAAACATTTTCAGTTTAAATATTGATATATTTTAATTGTTGCAAATATATGTGAATATCTATAATTTACAATAAATATTAATTGATTTATTAGGATAACAAAATACAGTAGTATTATAATGGAGTTAAGTGAAAACATTTTTTCAAAAATTCAAAATCAGTAAATTCTTTTTAAAAATATTAAATTTATTTCTGAATTTAGAATAAATAGTGAAAAAAAGAATATATTGTCATACGTTGTAATTTAATTTAATTTCAAAAACTGTACAATACGTTATAAACATAATCGTATCAATTTATTAAATTATTTTGAAATTTATTTTTCTATTATAATTAATAATATGGTCTTCAATCTTGTTTTTATCAAAAAGTTTTAAATAAAATGCGCCATATAAACCAAATCTTCTAATACTTAAACTATTGTCGATAAATGTAATGATATCATCGGTTGTAATAGAAGTAGAGTTAAATTTAAAATCAATCTTCAAATCAATCAAATATTTTAATTGTGATAAATGTTGCATTAATTTTGATTTCATATCTTTAATGTGTGCGTAACGGAATTTCGAACGTGAATTATAAATGTCGATAGACTTTAATTGTGGTAAATATAAGTGAATATCTTTGAAATCACTTTCTATCATCATTGTTCGATCGAATTTTAAATGTTTTACAATATTTGTAAATTCACCAAATTTTTTAATAAAGCAATATTTTCGTTCACATCGTTTCGAATTTTTATGTATAACTTTTCGAGCGAAACAAATCCATCGCTGAATACCTCATAAAATGGTGCATATAAACTCTCAACAACTAATACTTTCAATCGTATACATTTCAAACCAATCTGTTTTAACATTTCATTACAGTTTTTGTCTTCTCTATAATAAAAATCGCAACAAAGATATTCTAATTTATCGAAATCAGCCAAATGTTTCAATATATTTCAATATTGTTTTAAGCATAGATTAAAGTCATTTCCACATTACGTTCAATACTAACGCGTAATGACTTTAATCTATGCTTAAAACAATCAGAAAAAGATATAAAACTGTGATCACGAATCCAATATCCACTCATTGATTGCTTATTATCGAATAAATGCAGTTTATTAAGTCGAACACATTCTACAAATACTTCTTTAGTAAAATTTGAGTGTATTGAAACAAGTTTTGGTGCAAATGATAGCAATGTTGTGATCAGTGGTAAACATTCAACTTTGTGATGATCGCTAAATGAAAGCGATTCAAGATTTTTGAGACTATTCTCACAAAATTGTTGCCAACATTCATGTGATATAATGCTTCCATAATGAAATTAAATTGTTAAATGCTTTAATTGATTACATTTTTTGCTGATTATATTAATTATTTCGTCTGTCATTTCTATAAATTTTGAATTAATAGTAATATGATTAATATTAACGCATTTATTCAATACATAATTGAATATTCGTTGATTTATTGCGTTACATGCTATTTCAAAAAAACTATTACGTTTTATTGCAATTAACTTTTCGATTATTTTAACTTTGTTTGTCTTCACTTCTTCTGAGAGAGCAGTTATAACAAGTCTATATTGTTTATTGAATATATTAGTATTGAATTGTTTGTTAACGCATTGTAAACGAAAACAATCACTAATCGGTAAATAATGTAATATTACTTGACATAAGTCATCACCAAATCTATCAAAACTATCTCTACAATACTTTACTATCGAACTCATTTTAACTGATATATGTGTTAATTAAACCAAATATTAGAGTTAATAATCACAATAAAATTCAATTCACAGCAACACGTATTTACATTGTAAACTCTACTTCCTGTAACACAATATTATCAGTCTGTATTAGGGGTGCAAAAATATTGAATATTTGCGTGACATCCTGTCCATTAAATTACAATTATTAGGTCTGTTCAGTATTGTTAATAAATTTTGTCCCATCCCGTCCTGTCCCAAAACACTATTATAATATCAAATTATATCAAACTTTTTCAATTTTAAAGTCTAACATTTTCATACAAGAACTATGACAATAAAATCAAAATTTATTTCCCATCTATGTGTAACATAATTCGATTATGTGTAACATAAAACTTGAAATTTTTAACATATAAAGTTATAATTAAATTATCGGGATTTTTCTAACATAATTTTCGATCCTGTCCCGTCAAAATAATTTTAAATGATAATACTATCTCGATTAATCCCGATAAGTTTGACCCAATCCCGATCCTGTCCCGTCCTGTCCAGAAATATTTTGCAGGTCTAGTATGTATAACTATTAATTATCACTATTGACACCATTTGTGAACAAAACATAATATATATATATATATATATTTCTGCCATCTTATGTTTTAATTATTAACTTATATCTAAGTTTTAAAATAAAATAATATTAATTAACAAAATTCCGTATACTATAGATTAAAATTTTTTAAAGATAAAGCATTCGAGATATTGTTACGAAAAATACGCGTAAAATATTTTTAATCGAGACTCATTCTGATGAATATTTAATGTTTCATTAGCATTAAACAATAGGCAATTCAAATACATGATTAAAACTGATTTTAAAAAAGTTTTCTATGTTTTAATTGTTGGGAATTTTTTTGATTAACATTCTTAAAAAATTTTTAAGTTAACGTTGTTTAAGTTTCTTATGTTTTTTTAGTTTAAAAAAACAATTGTACTAAGACGTTAGAAAAGTGATGGAAGATTTAAAAACAGTATTAGTTTTAAACATCTTTATAATTTTCGATTTAAAACCACTTTCGACAAGAAAAAGAGATATCTTTTTACAATAAACTTATTAATAAATTAAGCTGCTTTATAAATGCTAATTTGATAAATACTATATTTACATCATCATATAAATTATCGTTTTATTTATAGAAGACCATTAAAAAAATTGCAAATAAATCAGTAAAAATTTTTAAAAATTTAAAATTCATTCCTTTTATGGTAATTTAAAGAAAGAAAGTTATATACTAATTAAATATCACATTTGTTAATAATAATTTCAGAATTTGTGAATAAGTTTTTAATTTAAGGAATTTCCGTTCCCAAATAATATGCTTATCGTCGTATTATTTGACTTTTATTTCTATTTCTTTCATTTTCTTAGATTCCATCATCAAAAATATAACGAAAAAGAATTAGTAGTGAAAATTAAGAATAAATAAAATAATTTTAAAAATTTTGATGATTTACATGTGGACTCATCATAGTTTTATCTTGTTTTCTAATAAATTTTCATTAAAAATAAATATGAATTAAGTAACTAAAAATTTAAATAATCGTTGTTTAAGCAAAAATATTTGATTAATAAACTAAAAACAATTCCAAAAACTAATGTTGTTGTAAATCCAACGAACGCTATAAGCATATAATAATTTGATACAACTTTAGAATTGCTTAATATTAGCATATTTGTCAATTTAAAAATAAATTACAAAATAAATAATACTCTGGAAGGTAATCGATTGTAAATATTTTATTAACCGCTGAATTCCATATATCACTCGTTATTTTCGTCATAATTTGTTCGGAACATCCATTTACCGATACTGGCAGTTGTATACCACTGGCCTTTGGGTATATCATAGTTCCAATACTAATGAAAACACATGTCACGATTCCTGACACGAAACCAAATATAGCTCCCTATTGATTGGTTAATCATTATATTCAATTTATTAAATGTTATTCAATTTATAATTTATTACCAATGAATTAACGTATGGAAAAAATGAAGTTATTACCATTTATTTTTGTTATTTTAAGTTGCTTTTTGTCTGAAGTTCTTCTGTATATTCGTTAAAAAAATTTAATCTTATGTAACAGTTGTGAGTGTATTAAATCTCGACGATAACGTGCTAAATATACAGTATCATTAATTTTATGAAAAGTCAGATAAAAATGTTGAAATATATGAAATCTAACACTAAATTCTTAGAAATAGATATCATTTTTCAAATAAGTTAGAATATGTGCGACATTAATGGTAGACATTATGATATAACTTATGTAGTGTATGTGACCTCATGTCACTACACTATTAGCGTAGTGTTCTAGAAGTTTCTAGAACTTAGTTACTCATAGCTTTACTTTACCAAATGTATAACTTTAGTCATTACTGTTACTTACTGTTAACTTACAGTAACTTATGTATTACACGTTCACTTGTATTCCCGTTTGCTTATTACACGTTTGCTTATTATAAACACGTTTGTATACTAAAACATTGCAATCAATAAATTGTTTCAATGCTTGAATGCTATCGTTTTGCTTAACTGTTTGATTGCCTATACTTAGCATTAAATTCACTCATGAACATTGTGGTCTAATCTTCTGTGGTATCACGTGGTTCTTCGGGTCATTCTTCCTCAGCTGTTAACATCGTCACATACCTACAGTTACGACAACTACTGTCGCGTACACTACAATTTTGGCGCAGTCGGTAGGATATTAAAACGACGTCTTAAGCAACGATTTTAAACGGCGTATTACTTGAAGGATGGCCGGGATTTTCGGTTCAGTACCAGCTTTCGACGCAAAGGAGTGTAGATTATCCAGTTATGTCGCGAGTCTTCGTGGGTTCTTCGCTGCGAATCATATGGAGGATGAACAGCGTGTTAATGTCTTCGTGGCCGCAATGTCAAACAGCATGTATGATCTCGCCATTTATTGCAATTACGGCTCTCATCAACCACAGGCTTTGCGGTATCATTTCGTAGCTGGTGTAAGAAGCGATTCAGTCAAACTTCGACTATTAACAGAAGTAGATCTCACGTTCGAGAGGGCCGTCCATTTGGCTACACAACTGGAAGTGGCCGACAAAGAAGTGGTCACACTTCATACTTCTTCCTCTTCATCATCAATTCAGAAGGTTGACAAAACCAGAACAAAGCCATCTCAACGCAAGGATTTTCGAAAGCCTTCGACTTCAAAGAATGCCAACTCGTTTACAAATACAAATCAATGTCATCGCTGCGGTTCAAAAGATCATAGTGCTCCGAAGTGCAAGCACTTATCAACTTAATGCATCAATTGTGGAAAAACTAGTCATTTGGCTAAAGTGTGCCGAATTAACAAAGCTTCCAATGCGAATACCAAAGGCTGAGTCGGGACTATTCTTAATACTACAAAAGAATAGTCAACTGATGCTGTCATTATTCCAGTATCGATTAACTCTCACGTTATCAACATGGAGTTGGATACTGGTGCCATTAATTCACTTATAGGCATCGATCTTTGGAAAGATGTTGGTAAACCTGAAGTAACAAAGACGTCTATTACCCTCCGAACTTGCAATCAGCAAGTTCTTCAGGTTGTTTGTACGTTTGACGCAACAATCACAATCAATGATACTACCGCTCAGTCATCAATTGAGGTCGTCAAGTCGAAGTCCTAACCTGCACTTCTGGGACAAGATCTACTTTCGATGTTTCCGCTCAACTGGTCTATCATTTCGAAGCAACTAAACAAAGGTTTACATTTTGTTAATTCGGTTACTCTTAAAGACATAAGCGCGCAATATCCGACTCTGTTTTCAAATCAATTGGGTTGTGTGTCGGGTGTCAAAGCAACCATAAAGCTTCGCGAAGCTTCAATCCCTAAATTTTGCAAACCTCGTCCAGTTCCTTATGCACTCAAGTCAAAGATCGAAGCAAATCTTGAGCGACTTGAAAATCTTGCGGTAATCACGAAAGTGCTTAAGTCTGATTGGGCTGCTCCTATTGTTCTTGTACTGAAGCCAGATGGATCAGTTCGTATCTGAGGAGACTCCAGCGTTACTCTCAATCCATCGATTCAAACGGATTGGTATCAACTGCCACCCAACGAAGATCTTTTCTCGAAGCTTGCTAATTTCAAAGTATTTTCGAAACTTGATATCAAAGACGCTTATCTTCAAGTCGAATTAGACGACAAGGCTAAAGAGCTTGTCGTAAGTATTACACATTAGGGCTTATACCGCTAAAATCGTGTTCCATTCGGAGTCAGTTTTGCACCTGGTCTTTTTCAATACGTTATGGAAGAGACTGTTAAAGGGCTAAAGGGAGTTTCAGCCTTCCTTGACGACAATTTCCTAGGTGGCCGAAACCAAGCAGAACACGATCGTAATCTTCATGATTTACTACAACGATTACAAGATCGAGGCATAAAACTTAAGAATGAAAAGTACCTAATTTTTAAGTCTTCAGTCGAGTACTTAGGTCATGTTACATCACGATAAAGCTTATAATCAATTGAGGACTTGTCTTACTTCGAAGCGACTGCTAGTTTATTACGATTCAAGTCTTCCGTTGATTATCGAATGTGACGCTTCAGGTTTTGGCATCGGTGCTGTACTTAGTCATCGTCTTCATAATGGCGATGTAAAACCTATTGCTTTCGCTTCCAAGACATTATCAGTAGCCGAACGCAACTATGCACAAATCGAAAGAGAAGCGTTGTCTATCATATTCGGAATCAAAAAGTTCCATAAGTATCTCTTTACCCAGGCCCGAAAACTCTAGGGGGTCAGATCCAGAAAATCTCAATTTTTAAGGGGGGATCAAAACTCATCGGATTTCAACGACAATTTTTTTGGCCTTCGGACCAAAATTTTTTTTCTAAATTTTGTTCTTGACAATAGCCTAAACCACGCCCCCTCGCAAAACTACACGAATTTAAACGATAAATTTCTGGAATTTTAGCCTAAATTTAAAGGGATCACAAAAACTCATCGGTTTTGATGGACAATTTTTTTACATTTGACAAAAAAATTTTCAAAATTTTCCTCGTCATAAAATTTTTACAAAATTTTGGGTAGGGGGGAGGTCAACTTTTCCAAAATTCTAGGGGGGGTCAACCCTAGGCAAGCACTCCCCTATGGGTAACTATGTATAAAGTAATAGCTAATCGAAGCATTGGTACAAGAATGACAAATTTAGATATAAACAAGAACGACACATTCATAGAGAGCTCACTTTTTAAAACATTAAAATATTATTACTCAATATAAAAATAATAAAATATTTATTGCAGTTAATTATAAATTATCAAATTATGCGTACAGACAGAGATCCAGACAATGTCAAAAGCATAAGCTCCACTTTTTTTTTAAAAGTGAGCTAAAAAGTTAATTGATTATTTCATAACGTAGTTTAAGTTGATATGTATATGTTATAAATTTAGCGCATTAACTATGATTGGATACAATTTTTACACTTATTGAGTTAGCCTCTAATGTATGAAAACTTGTCTACTTTCACAGACTCTAATCGCTTTCTTGAGGGATATTGCAATACTTTTGATAATATGCTTCTATATCTTTATTACGAAATACATGTTGTGTCACACATTAAACTTAATGCTAATATTTATTATTAATAACATTGGTTTAGAGATATCGTAAATTTTGAACAGTGTTTTATTGATTCACACATCTAACAGAAAAATAATTTTTAATATTTAATGATATAATAAAACATTCGCTAACATTTAAATTATTAAAAATTTATTCATTCGTTTTCATCATAAACAGAAGAGAACAATCATGTCATTAAATTGCATTTATTTAAAAACCTATTATCGTGAACTGACACTTGAATTTGTGTGGAATATAATTGTATATGTCATAAAGAAGTTTGAATTAAACTCGAGAAGCTTTTAGCAAAATGACTAAAGACAAAATTATTGTTGTTGTCTATTAAATTATTTTATTAAAAACATGCAAATTAAAACATAAGGAATATAAAAATATGTTAAATCAAATTAAAATGTGTTTACTTTATATCAAAAAAGAATTAGTATTAATAATAATTAAATTGTCAAAATTATTGCGATTAAATTTGAGCAAAATTGTGAAACAAGTATTCATTTGTTGCGCCATTTATTATATTATATTATTTACGCTAAAATACACGCAATTCGAAACAACAATTAGTAAAATAATTGGCGAAAACGATGACAAATCATTTCCATCGATAAGTTTATGCTTTGAAAACAAATATTTAAAACAAATAAATAAAATGAAAAACATTAATGAATCGATTGGGGAATTCATAGATTATTATATTTTAAAGCATTCTATAGTGATTTAATTTATAAGACAAGTCGAATGAAGATTTTAGAAACGAGAGGGAAATTTTCGCAAAATTTCTTCACTTATTTTAAAGAACTTATTGCTGATAACATGACAATACACAATAAAATTGATTCATTAGATGTCGATATTGTTTTTGTTAATAATATTAATCTATAAGTCATAATACATCCAAGAAATGCATTCCCATTCGAGTTTAAACACGAAAATAGATTTACGCTTAACAAAAATTCAATGTTAGTTGTTTGGTATTACATAATTAAGGAAACTTTGCTCGAATATCCATACGAAACGAATTGCGTTAACAGTCGTTCAATGGATAATATTAATCATGTAAACATTACTAATGCGAGAATAATATTATTACCGATCAATAATGAATATTCGAGCATAAAAACATTTGGCAAATAAAAAATGTGTGAATCAATATATAAAGACAATCATTCAAATAGAGTTACCATTAAGCACAGTAAACATAACATATAACTTAACCGATGCTGAAAAAGTTATATCATTTGCAAAATTAATTTCGTCTGACATCAGTTACACACACTTACCGAAAATGGATTTTATTACATATATATGTTTAATATGCAGTGTTATATCGATGTTGTTTGGAATTGATAGCAAAATATTATTCAATTATTTTATTGCTTACTTTGAACTACTAATCAAATATGTTATAATTCGATCATTTATTCGAAGTTATTATGATATTCTAAGACCGATTTCTAAATTAGTGAATGTTATTACTATTGTTTTACTATAATGTTTGCACAAATTTCTCAATTATTACTAGAATTCGTAACTTCAAACATAATAACTCGAAATCAATTTGTTTACACAAATTCTTTTCCAGAAATTCAGGTTAACTTACGGCCAATAAAACTAAATCACAAATACTTATTAAATTTATATCCGAACTTAAATCTCGAAGATATATCAAAACAAGAAAGAGTATGAACATACATAATGAGCTCACTTTGGGTTATATTCTATGTTAATTCAATACTATAGTCAAAATTTTGTGTATTAAATATTTTTGACATTTAATTTATTTATTATATTGTTGCACAACTATATTTTACT
>JAQGAW010004035.1:0-11482 GCA_034698025.1 Phthiracarus crinitus | reverse complement strand
AACTTTAACCTTAACCGGTTAATAACTTTATTAACTTTAACTTTAACCGGTTAAATAAATTTTGACTCGAGTTAACTTCAATTTTCCCGCCAATCATTTAAACTTCATTAAAATATCAAATACAAGTTAAACAAAAATTATGAATAAGTTAAATTCTCATACAAATTACATCATATAAAATCACTATATGAAAAGTACTAATATTTTAGTTTTTTTACATTAAAAATTAAGCTTATTTTTCAATCTTGCAAAATTTCTTTCAAAATTATTAAAAAATCATATAAATAAATCTAAAATGAGTTAACCGTTTAAAAACCTATTTAACTCTTGACCTTAACTCATCTAAAATTATTAACTTTAACCTTAACTTTAACCGGTTAACCGGTCAGGTCAAAAGATAACCGTTTAATATGTGCATCACTACCCTGAAGGGTTCATAACAAAAGTTTAATATAGATAATGATTTAAATTTATCATATCATAAGGTAATTAATGTTTATATTCAAAAGATGGCATAAATGTTTGTGAAGTTTATATGTGTTGTTATAGTGATATCTAAATACAATATGGATGTTAACACGTTTTCATTGTGTTAAGTTTGACATTTGTGTGTTCAAGTGAATGTGTTTATTTATAATTTACATTATAAGATATTCAGGTTAATTATAGCTTAATTAAATTATAAAAGTTTAAAATAAATATGAGTTCAATACAAAAATATAGTAGAGATAGTTTTGATAGATTTGTGATGACTTAAGTGAACTAATTTTTGGTTATCTAACGATTAGTGATTGTTTTCGATTACAATGCGTTAAAAAACAATTCAAACATTTAATATACAATAAACAATATAAACTTTCATTAATCGAAGGCAAGAAACAGTGTTTTTATATTTCTATATATGAATATTCAATGATTAACAAATTGGTAAAAAAAACTATTAAAATATGTGTTAAATAAATGTGTGAATATTAATCAAATTTTGGAACAAAGAGCACACTATTTAAACACAGGAAAGAATAGTGGCCCTGGGATTATATGCAACTACTATGATATGAAAAATATGGGTTTTATTATTAAAGATATTTACATGGACAGTAAAAACGTCTCTTTTTTCATCATGTCTAGAAAACTTTATTAATTAAAAAGAGCTTAAAAATGAAAACGTACAAAATATAAAGCTTTTATTTTTAGAACTAAAATATTTATTAAAATTGTTATCAAAAAATAATTCGTACGTTAATGTTACGTTTTCTTTATAATAATTCTTAGATTTACTCATAAACATACCGATTAAAATAATAAATATAATTTTGTTGTTAAATATGGACCGTAAACTTAACCAAAATTGTAACCAAAACTGACTGAAAATTAATACTTTTTTAACAGATTTTTCTAAAATTATTTTAAATGTGTTTTCTATATTTGTTTTAAAAATAATTTAAGTTTTAATTCAATAAAAAAATAATTAGAAAAACTCATAAAATTTAAAATAATTGAAAAACATATAATGTGTACTTTTTAAATTATTTTTAATTTGTTTCATTCAATGAATATATTTGTAATGAATTAATGAGTTATCTTTTATCAGTTCTAGAATAGTTATTAATTATAGATTTAAAAGAAATAATATTTAATTAAACAATAAAAATGTTTTAAGCCAATCATTTGATTTTGTTAATTGTAACAAAAAACATATAATATCTAGATATAATTTAAATTTTTATCTTACAAATTCTAATTAGATTACTATATAATCATAAAAAGTGAATGATTGCAGAAATTTATAAATTTTGTTTCTCTTATTATATAAAGTTTAATTAAACTTAAATTTAAAAATTATACTCTAATTAAAAACCTAAGTTAAGTTACTTTAGTCTCTTTTATATGTTTTTCCAATAGATGGTAGCATTATATGATTAATAGTTATAATAAGTGTTGTTATTAAAAAATGCTTTTTAGTGATATATAAACAAAGGCAGTAAAAAACACGTGATCTTTATTGTTTTTCTCATGCGTTTTGTTTGCAATCTGTGTATTAAATAAACTGTTTTAATTTTTGCATAAAAAATATATTTATCTTAACATAATGATGTGTGAATTACAAATAAGAGATAGTTTTGATAGATTTGGTGATGACTTATGTCAAGTAATATTACATTATTTATCAATCAGTGATTGTTTTCGATTGCAATGCGTTTCAAAACAGTTTAATACATTGATATTTAATAAACAACATAGACTTGCGATAACTCATGATAAATATATTTCATCTTATATTCAAAAAAACAAAGAGTATAACAATTCAAGAATTAATGAACTATTAATACTCGACAAATTTCCATATAAAATAATATATATTCGTTTATTAAAATATGTGATGAATAAATGTATTAATATTAATCATATAATAATTGATATCCATTGGAAATGCGATGAAATAATCGATTGCATAAGTAATTCATGCAAACATATAAAACATTTAGTGATATATAAGATGTCAAATGTATCACTCGATTGTTGGAAACAATTTGTTGAAAACAGTTTAAAAATGTTGGAATCGTTAACAATACTCTCAAAATCAGGCATTGGTAAGGATAAAGCGGTACAAATAATACAAATGTGTCCGAAACTAAAAGCAATAAATTCTTGTTTTGTCATGAATTACTTTAAAAGTTATTTTGTGGAAAATTCTGTCGTCAGTACGAGCATCAATACAGTCAGTCGTTATTCTATAAAAAATAATAGTTTTATTAAATTTTCGAACAGTTTTAAACAACAATTGAAGTCTTTAAGTGTTTTAATTAAATCTGGTTTTGGTTATGATGTAGTGACTTATTTAACAAAATTTGAAAATCTAGAGTTTCTTCACTGTAATTTTTTCTACACTTATGACTACAATATTGAGTTATTGAAACAAATTAGTGTGAAGTGTTTGCGTTTAAAAGTATTAAAGATCGAGTATTTACGATTTCAGATAAATGACGCATACAGTATTGGATTTCAATCACTGAAAAAATTAACATTATTTTATTGCTATCAATTTCCAAATTTTGAATTTTTAAGAAACAACTTTCTATTAACTCATTTAAAGTTAAAAGGATATTCATATGATGGAAATGTGTTCGAAAATATTCACTTATATTTACCACAACTGAGGTCTATTGTTATCATTGATATCTATATTAATCGCATTAAAGACACTACAAATTTAAATATAATTATTCAACATTTAGAAAAGTTAACAAATTTATGTGATTTGAAAATAAGTTTTAATTCTGATTATGGTTATTACCATAACAATACTGCCATTATTATTGAAGAAAATGTCATATCATTTATTAAAAGTTGTTTAAGTATTAGAAGAATCACTATTTATGCCAAAGAATTAAATATAAAAAAAACTAATATTGAAGATTATATTCAATGTAATAATAGAAAAATACAATTTAAAATTATAGGTTAAATTACTTGATTGATGTGATACTTTATGTTTCTGTTCATTTAAAATAAATTAAAAAATATTTCTCTATTAATGATTAATAATAAAATACTTACGATGTGTTTTGAGTAAATGTGTGAATATTAATGCATTATATATCGATGACATAAAGTTAATAATAAGTGACGAAATAATTAATATCATCAGTAGGGCTTTATTTTTTCGGGACTTAAAACCATTAGAATTTGGCGGGATTCGGAATCTAAAAAACTATTAAATTCGGGAACAAAAATTAGAAAATTCTGGAAATAGTTTTTGTTCAAAAGTTATAAAATAAATTTTTAATTTTGTATTGTTGATCCAATATAACTTTTAAGATTTCATTATTTGTACATTTTTAGTAATATTTTCACAGATATGCTATCTATTAATATAAATTAGATTATTTTTGAAATAAAAATAGAACGCTTGAGGAAAATTTTATTTTGATATTAATACTGTTCTATTTTGTTCCTTAATATTTGGCACTTAACGTCATATTTTTCATGAAAACTTCAAATTTCAAAATAAATAACTTTCATTTTTTATAAAATGAACAAATTTATTAATATTTGCTCATATAAATTGTCATTTAATGGCATTTATTTTTAAAAATTTTATTTAAGACAATTTATAGCATAGAAGTGAGATTATGTCAAATAATGGCATTTTATGGCATGCCATAAAAATTCCCTTCCAATTAATGAGTTAATAGATTATGTTTTGAGTAAATGTGTGATTATTATTCCTTTATATATCGGTGACTTCGATTTAATAATAACTGATGAAACACAATGTAATCATCAATTGTGCTAATCATCAACAAACACTTAAATACAGTAGATGTGCCTAAATATTTAGCGATCATTACATCAATTTTCAAATATTTACTATAAGACAATAGTTTCATAACATTAGTAAATTATTTCAAGCATCAAATAAAAATATCTATAATTATAGATCATATTTAATTCAAGTAAAAGCTAATATTTTCTAAAGAAATATTCAAGTGTTTGAAATAGAGTTATAATCAAACAAAATTTGAGGTCAATGTCTAAAAAACAGTAGTTACATAAAGAGTGATTAACATAGATTTTCAAAATTTGCTATAAACATCACACTTCCAAAAAGTGTTTCTATATATACCTCTTACTTATTAAATATAAATACAACAAATATCTATGTGAGAGTATTTATATAAACAAATAGTGGAAATTAGGTCAAGCCTTAAAGTTTAAACCATTCAATTGAAAGCTATATGTCTAAATGATTTATATTTTTACTGTAAATTTACATTACAGTTAATTGTAAAATGTACTGATATACCTTCATTGTAGCAAAATACACTCAGAAATAGCCAAAATTATACAATCGAGTTGAAAATTATTTAGAATATAATTATATGATTTTCAATCAATAGAGCGCTTTAAGTATCATTTCACATTAATTAAATACAAATATTATATATGTTATAGTTATATTACGTGTTGTACAAATAAATATTTATAAACACATTTTGTTTTAATATCAATGAGTTATTAAATGATGAGTGTTTTGTCTGAAATACCGCTCATATTCGGGACACATGTCAACACACGTTCCAATTAATGCCACAGCTTTAGCCAAATCTGTTTGTTTGTGACGCTTTTCGCGCAGATATTTGTCACGCGCTTCTAATATCGATATCTTATCGTTCAAATCAGTGGCAGTTTTAGACAATTTTCTTCTCAAACATACGTCAATATCGTTATTCATAATAATATATGCTATTTTGCAAAAAAAATTCAAAAATTAGGTAAAATAATAATAATTAATATAAAATTAATAAATTAATTAATAATATTAGGCTTACTTTTATTGAAAGTTGAATATTTATTTAAAAAACACTATTAATTTCATTAATTATTTATTTATTTATGATTAGTTGACAGTATTTCATATCACTAATACAAATATGGCTATACTTTAACGTTCAATATATTTATTATTATAAAATACAGTATGTTTTAAATGATAACAAATTGAAAATACAGTTTGTCTGTTAAAACACGTTTAAATTTAAAATTAACGCATAAATTTTGCGCATAAATATTACAGTGAATATTGCGCACTATAATGGAGACGTAAGTATAATGTAATACTTGACGTTTTTTATGCTTAAATTAGTATATTATTATTCTCAAGTATTTCAAAATACTTCGATTTTTAACTGTGTATGATTAACGTTAACCGTATTTTCTCCATTATATGATATTAATATCCAGTAATCGTTAGTTTGAGAAACGACATCATTTTTTTGATTGTTCGCCGAAATTAGGTTTCAGTTCAATAATACATGGAATCTATGCAATACCAGTGTTATATAAAATTATAATATTATTCAAGTTTATATTTAGACGGTTAGTGTGCGTGTGATCTAAAAAACTATTGGAAGTGTTGTGATCAATATTTATACATTAAAAAACAAATGAAAGTATAGTTATATCATATATATTATACGAATAATTAAATATTTTTGAGTTGAGTTTTCAATAACTTGAAAACAAAAGCATAAAAAATGAATTATATCGGAAAAGTATTCTCAAATGTGCGCGACTTTTACAAAGAGATCAATTCAGCGACACTTACTGGCGCTATCGATGTGATTATTGTTGAACAGCAAAACGGGTGTTACCTCTGCTCGCCATTTCATGTCCGGTTCGGCAAAATGGGTGTTCTTAGGAGTAAAGAGAAAATTGTACGTATTTTTTTAACTATACTTCAAGTATTAATTAAATGTTGTTTTCCAACATTTTGAAGGTTAAGCGAATTACGTTTTTATATTAATAAATAAAACATTTTTAGACGATTAATATCTTATATTTTCAAGGTTGACATTGAGATCAATGGCGAACCCGTGGATATTCACATGAAATTGGGTGATACTGGAGAAGCGTTTTTTATCGAAGAAATCGATGACGAAGAGAGTGTCGATGACATACCTAACTATTTGGCGACATCACCTCTGACCACATCCGATGAAACAAATCCCGATTATATCGCAAACCAATTGGAAAAGTTATCTCTAAATGATAACGCATTTGAACGCATAAACGATAATACTATTAATACTTCTAAAGAGAATAATAATAATTGTGATAACATTAATGAAAATCATGAAATAATCTATAATATTGATTCTGATAATACTAGTCTTGTATGCCATAACAAATCATTTTCATTGCCAAACAGTTTAAATATGCCAAAGATGAGCAAAGAATCGCGTTATTCAATGACTCCACCGATAAATTCGGAACATTTCTTTCGAAACTTCAGCGATACTAAACTTAACGCATCGATAGCCACTCAAACAGATAACGATAATGAGTTCTCTAGTATACCAATTTCATCAGTCAGTTCTGTTACTCATCAAAAAAGGTTAAGAAGAAAAAAGAAAAGTTCTGTCGCGAAAAAGCAACAAAAACTCAGGACAAAGGAAGATGACGGACAACTGTCGAAAGACGAAGATATATTTCAAATGGACGATGAAGTATACGGCGAAACTCTGAAAAATAAGTTTTCCTCATCGGTTCCAATGTTAGATGATATTGCGAATACTAAACCAAATCTTCCATATTCAGCTTCTTATCACGAATTTTATCCATATTCTGATAGCGAACTTTCTGGAAACACGAGTATGACTCCGAAAGCTTTATTTGAAACTACTCGTCCGTCGAGTCCTTGTTATAAATCTGACAGCGAATACGAGATTAAAAAATTTGACGCCACGAGTCAGACTGATGTTACCGAACACGTTAGCTGGCAATGGGGTGAACTGCCACGTGTTCCACGAAAAACCAGTGATGATATTAAACTGAAGTCGAGCGCTAACTCTCCCGTGAAAATAGATGAAATCGTATCATCTGATGATGAAATAGATCCGCGTTCGACGCAAAATGTTAAGAACTCGATGCTCGGCGGTGTACTTAATTTTATGAAACAAAATAAATCTGCAAATAGTGAGGGAAAAGATTCGTCATCATTATCGACAAAAGATTTAAAGAAAGATGGTATTTATTTGGATGAACTCAATCCGAATGATATCGACCCAGAAGTGGCAGCTCTTTATTTTCCTAAATTCCGATCCAACTATCCGTTAAAGAAAACGACTACTGATGACGACACTGAATCAGGCAACGGTCCATCTCTACCTCACTCTCCTCATAGTTTAGACGTTTGTCCATCTTCTGGACCTCAAAGTATCGATTCCGGTGATTCAGATCAGGAACGAACGTCTCTTTGCACAAATTATGATCTTTATGCCATTAGCAAAGCGTATCACGACCTCTCAATGTCGCTCTGCGGTGGTCTCGAAGAACTAAATAAAGATAGTGTTAATAATGAGCGTTTTATTCACTCAATAATATCATTCGATGATTTTTCGGAAAACCCTTCGTTATTGCAAAACACAAATTTAGTTATTAGAATGGGTGGCAAATATTATAACTGGCAAACGGCTGCTCCTATTATTGTGTCACTTATAATGTTTCAAAGACAACTTCCGGATAAAACGCTTAACTCGTTATTCGACCAATTTATGCCTAAGAAGGAAGAGAAGAAACCATATCAAGCGTCGAAAAGCTGGTGGGGATCGTGGAGGCGATCCAATACTGTAAGCGAAGGACAAAAGAAAGATCGACAACTTAACAATACTCCGTCGCCATTAGAAGATAAGTCTATGACCACTTCATCGTCAACCACGACACTCGTTCAGAGCGAATCATTCAACGATAAAATTAATGAGTCGATTAAACCACCAGTAATGGAAGATAATACTTATTTATCCTCAGGAAGTGACTTCGAAGACAACGTTGTTTTAGGTTCAAAGCAGGCAAATGGAAACGTTAAACGATCTCAAGTCAAATATAGAAAGAAACTTCGTTTGTCCTCCGATGAGATTAAAAATTTGAATTTACACGATGGCAGTAATGAAGTGGTTTTTAGTGTGACAACTGCTTATCAGGGAACGACTATTTGTAAATGTCAAATATATCTTTGGCGATATGACGATAAAATAATCATTTCTGATATCGACGGAACAATAACAAAATCGGACGTTTTGGGTCATCTTCTTCCCATAATTGGCAGAGATTGGGCTCATTCTGGAGTCGCCAATCTATTTACAAAGATTCATCAAAATGGCTATAAGTTCTTATATTTATCGGCGCGAGCTATAGGTCAGGCAAGAGTGACGCGTGAATATCTTCGTAGTATACGACAGGGAGACATATGTTTGCCGGACGGACCGCTCTTGTTATCGCCCACTTCGCTCCTTTCGGCTCTTCATAGGTATTTATGATTCATTTTATAATAACAATTAAATTATACGGTAAATTATTTGCCATTTATTTGATTACAAAATCCAAAATTTAATTTAACGTTAATCAAATTAATGTGTAGATAAACTTAAGCGTTGATATTTTGAAATTATCATTAATAGTGAAATATTATAACTTTATACAAACTTCATGTCATTTATAGTTTGTAATTTTTATTTGAATGTTTTGTGTTATTTTTAAGGCAGACTTCGCTGATGGATACAAATTAGACTCATTTAGTAGGGACTCTATTTTTATGTATTTGCATATCGTAAATGAGTGATATTTTTATTGTTTTAATTAATTATATGTTCATTTTGCATCAAATCAATTAGTTTAAGATCTATTTAATAGCGCATATATTGCATATTTCACAAACTAATGTGCATATTTTATATTATTGCGCATATTTCATTTTTTGCATAAAAATCGTTTTATAAAATGAATATTTATAATGATTAAGATCTAAATTCCGAAAATTTGTCATCAAAACTGATGAGTTTTTGTAACCACTGAATTAGTTCTCAAAATTTCAAAAAATTGTAATTTAATTTCGGAGATTTTTTATATTGTTATGTTTAGGCTTACTTGTGATTCGAATTCTGAAATAACTTCTATTTCAAACTTGTGTAAATATCCAAAAAATTTGTTTATTAAATCTGATGAATTTTTCTTGGCTCATCAGATTTCAAAAAAATTCTGATAGTAACGCCTCCTATAGACCATCAAAATTTAGAATAATTAATGCATATTTAAGCGCATTTTTAAGTCGCATAATATGAAATTATAATCGCATTAAAGTAGAGTCCCTACTCATAAGTAATCAATTTCGAAATATGATACTTTTCTAATTATGAATATAATATGTAGTTTTTACTATTCCGAAATAATTTAGTTGTCTAATTAAGAACATTCGTAATTTGGAATTTAAGTTTTAATTTTAGAATTGATTTTTTCGATTATGTTTGATTGATTTAGTTTATTGCTTTTAGTTTAAAAATTTTCGATTCGTATTTTTTCTTATAAATATAATTTGAGTCACGAGTCGGATGTACCCATCCTTAAGTTAATAACAAGTCAAGCATAAAATTTAGAGATGAAAATATAGGCTGAGCCTAAGCCTAGTCAGTAGGCTCTAGGCTGACAGGTTCGAACAGGTAGTAGGCTGTAGGCTTAGGCTCCAAAATTATTTGTAGGCTTAGGCTTAGGCCGGCCTATTTTCCCATAACCTTAGGCTTAGGCTGTAGGCTCAAAACAAAAAATTAATTCTAAAATTTTTTTTATTATTGGCAAAATTTAAATTTTTAATATGTATTTATAATAAGTGATCATCTTAACTAAAAATAATATATTTCGAACGTATGTGCAATACTTGAAATATGAAAATAGAATGCTTTCCTCTATTTTACTATGCTTTACGATTTAAAAATTATTACGTAATGCAGCCTACAGGTTAGTCCGCCTATTTTTTGTATAGCTTGTAGGCTTAGGCTGCTATAAAAATGATAGGCTGTAGGCTTAGGCTAAGCCTAAGGTTAGTCCGCCTAAAACTTTCATCTCTAATTTGGGTTTTTATAAAATTTTGATAATAATGCAAAATAATTTGACATGTAATTTATTCTCACGACTATATAGACTATAGTAATGAATAAACTAAATTATGAGTTTTAGCTACGATGTCATTTGATGTTGAAAACATATTTTCTTTTTTATATATTTTGAAACTTATTATAGTATTATAACTTAACTTTAGACTTAAACATTTAATTTTAAATAACTAATGATTGTTTGCTTTGATTTATGCAAAATAAAATTATTTTAATAATCATTCGATAGAAAACACTTGAAAATTGCGAATTTCTAAATAGCTGTCAACAGTGCGAAACCCATTTTAAAATTTGCCATTTTTCTATAATTAAATAATATTAAACAAACAATCAAACAAAAAAGTTAACTTTATTTTTCTAAAAGAAAGTAAATACTATCTGATTAATAAAATGCATGATAAATAGCTATTAAACATTTTCATTTAAATTGAGGTTAATGTTTAATTTAATATGATTATGTTATTGTCATATATGCACACGACTCTTATATTTTATTATTATATAAGATTTATAATTGAGAAAAATTATTGCATTTTATTGTTTATTATTAGTAATGAAGGGAGAAAGTTCAATTTTGATGAGCTTGAGCTTGAAACTCATGAGCTTAAGCTCAAAATCTGAAAGCTCAGAATTATTAGCAACAGATTGAACATTTAAATAAAAGAAACCTCAAGCGTTATTAAAAGAAATCGGACACTAATTTATATAAGTAGCAAAATATTTCGTTTGACTAAGCTATATTTAGATGAAAATGGGTAAATTTTATGTAATTTTCTGTTCATTAATGAACTATTCAAGCTCAAGAAGTTCACTAGACAAAAGTTTGAGCTTGAGCTTATAAATCTAAGCTCAAGGGTCTCTGAGCTTCGAGCTTTAGGTTTACACTAAATATATCATTTGTGCTTTTTATAGAGCTTGAGATAGCTTTAAGCTAGCTTGTCTGAGCTGAGCTTTCTCTCATCATTAATTATTAGTATATATTTCATTCGTAGTTTAGTTAAGATAAAATCTAATTATTATTTCTTATCATCGCTTTG
>JAQGAW010004034.1:0-11485 GCA_034698025.1 Phthiracarus crinitus | reverse complement strand
GGGGTCGCACTAAAATGTGGGGTCGCACTAAAATGTGGGGTCGCACTAAAATGTGGGGTCGCACTAAAATGTGGGGTAGCACTAAAATGTGGGGTCGCACTAAAATGTGGGGTAGCACTAAAATGTGGGGTCGCCCTAAAAAGTGGGGTCGCTCTCAAATGTGGGGTCGCACTAAAATGTTGAATCGCATTTACTGGGCGTGTAAAACATGAATTGGGGTCAAAAACCGCGGGTCTCTAGTATCATTAATGTATCTTAAAAGTAATTAAAATTTAATACATTAAATTTAAGTAAACCATAATTTTTAAAATTTAATATTCATTTAAATTAATAAATTAATTTTATATAAATAATTTAGGGTTTTATCATTTTATTTGCTTAGAACTATTTATAAAATTATAGATTTTTTTATATAAATAGTCATCAGATTTTAATACTTTTAAATGAATTTTTTGTTACGTCTAGTTTTCTGAAATTGTCGTGTTTTAGCTTATCCCCCAGTGTGGTATAATATTAGGGGAAATGTTATAAACTACAATAGTTTTCTATTAATTTTTAATTTATTCGGATAACTATCAATTCTTCTAATACTTAAACAAATATCGATAAATGATTTGAATTTATCGTCAAGATTACCACAATCGTTAATATTCATCCACAAAAAAATAGGACAAAGAATTTTTAAATCGTATAAATACTAAAACTTTTCAAAATCTTAATATTAAATATAATTTGTGTTTTATTCGCAAGAATAATATAGACATTACCGTAATAGAGCTTAAATGTTTCATTCATTAAAGAAAGCATATGATTGAATATTAATAATATTTAATACTTTTAAAATCAAACATTACAAAACAATCAGTTTTAATAACTCAATACAATTCAGTTTATAGTTGTAATAGCTATAATCGCACCAAAATATGTTACAAATTTTTTATATTATATAAAATTATTTGTCGTAATTATTCCTTAACTTTTTCTTAACATCCAATGACTTCAACTAAAATTTTAATTGATCAGCAATTATCAATAAATTAAATGACATTATCGGATGTGATTCCAATTTTACTGTCTCTCATATTCATAGTTTTATAACCAATTTTGAAAACCAATAATTTGTTCAACTTTTCTAAAAGATACAAAATATTAGCTTCAGATTTTGTTTCGTCGCCGTTATTATGAGGATATATCTCAATGGATTTTAGTTGTGGTAAATAAATGCGAATATTTGCGAAGTCAATTCCATTAAGATTAGCAGAGTAACAATCAATTTTAAATGAGAAAAATGAACGCTAAAATAATTATATTCATCAAATATACTAATATTTAACTTTTAAATTGATTTAAAGCCATTAATAAATTCTTTTCTATAATTGTTAATACTTTTAAACTCAAACATTTCAAACCTATAAGTTTTAATATCTGATGAGCAGAAGTCTTAGCAACAAATAATATTGAACATGAAAGATATTCGAGATTATCAAATGTTGCCAAATGTTTCAGTAAACCAATTTGTAAATAGAGTTTAAACGAAATGTCAAAGACTTCAAGTGATATTTAAAATGATCAGTAAATTTATAAAATTGTAGCGACCAAAAAGTCACTCGTCTTAATCTGCGCTGATTACTCATTACATTCACTTATTTTTCATATTCCATTTAACGATTTGCTCATTCTTATAACTATTTTATTATTTTTATTCACATACAGTCATAGCCTATACAATACTTATTATGTTATTTTGTTACTATTAATCATTAACTCTAATAGTTTATATTCTATCATTATACGTATTCAAATATTACTCAATGTTTACTCACTTATCGTATTATGCGCATAACAGCACATATAAAAGCCACGTTTAGTTTTCTATAATCACTCTTTGGTTTGACTCTCGTATATTAAGCAACTCATTTAATCACAGTTTTGTATAAGTCTAATTTTTTGCTAATTAAAGCCTAATTTTAGTATTGATTAAAACGTGTCTCAGTGTGATTATATGTTTAAGCGTTTATCACTTAATCACATAATACGCTTCAGCCATAAATAGTCTTAGATATCGAATCTTAAGCGGTACTTAATCCAGTGTCGCTTAAAAATAGTTCATCATATTTGCAATATTCACCGTTACTATCAATATTATTGCCAATAACTGAATTTTCCACTAAACAGCGATCAAAGAAGTCTTAAATAAAGTGAACAGAATGTATTGCTTTAAGTTTCGGACATATTTTAAGCGTTTAAATAAAATTTTAGACACCTTTTCTTCAAAAGAAAGGAGATTTTTAAGATTTTTAAAAAATTTATTTACTTAAAACTTTTAATATTACCATTTTTTATATAAAAGATTTCATATCCTTAATTAAATCGGAAATGAAACCATGGAAAATTTGGCAGCAGATTCTTCCTCCGTAGTTTCTACAAGGGCAACCGGACGCAAAAACCAACACACTGGCCGTGCCCGGTTCCCAAGACAATGGTCCGAGACATGTAAGACATTTGGAACTTTGGCACAGACATTGTGGACCAAATTGGCAGCTGATCAGTCCTCCGAAAGTCTACTACGGCAAGCTGGACGCACCAACCAACACACAGGCCATGCACGGTTGCCCAAGATAATGGTCCGTAACATGTGCACCTGTTGTACCTTTGGCGCAGACAACGTGGACCAAGTTGGCAGCTGATCAGTCCTCCGAAGCTCTATAACGGACTTCGGGACGCACCAACTAACACACAGGCCGTGTACGGTTGCATAAGACAAGAGACGGCGCCATGTACAAACGTTGAAACGTTGGCACATATACCGTTGACAATTTTGGCATCTAATCCGTCCTCAGTATCTCAACCACGGAAAGCCGAACACACCAAACAATGTACTGGCCGTTGAAAACTGCTAAATACATGCGCCAGATTGATAGAATACCGTCGGACCGTTGGCACAGACACCGTTAAACAAGTGGACAAATACTTCAATTTATCCTTGTATGCTTAAAAACGTTCGAGTCGGACATAATTCTTCTGACATACATTCATAGTTCAGACATCGGCATGGACACATTGACATACATACATACTGCGAAAACATGGACGGACAGACAGACTGCGAAAACGAATAAATACTGACAATATCAAATCCATAAGCTCTGCTTCTCTCTGAGAAATCGAGCTAAAAAGTTTAGTATCAGCTGATTTCGATAGATCTTTCTTGGTTGTAAAATAAATTCAATCTGATAAACAAAATATTAAAGTTGAGACATTAAATAATTTTACATTAAAAAGTTATAATTGTCTTCAAATTTTTATTTTTGTTTACATAAATGAATTAAGTTTTATGTTAATATGATTTATTTAAAAATAGTGATAATTATGACTTTATTACGATTTTAAGCTCTTATTATTATATATTAACACCAATAATCATTAATGTTAGGATAAAAGTTGAATTAAATTAATGTTATCTTTCTCCATTATATTTCATCTTTTTGTAGCGGTATTGTTAAAATAATCACTTGCCGATTAGCCTATAAATTGTTTATGTGTGTTATGTCATTTTATAAGCAGAGTAACTGTTGATTAATTCATTTTTATTCAATAAAACTAATTTATTAATTTATTGAAATCTGAAAACTAACAAATAAATATCGGATTTGTGTAAATTTGAAAAGTATTTTAAAATAAAACAATATTTTTATCACAAAATCATATTTTTTACGATTAATCTCTAATTCTTTGTAAAATATTATCCACAAATCAATTACTCGTTAATTATTCAAATTATTCGAAAATATTCGCATTCAAATCGAAGTTACATAATAAATATAACCAAAAACAATGTAAAGTTCTTCGTCCACTATTTTTGTTGCAGATATCGAAAAGATCGAATTCGACAAATATGAGACTCTCAGAAATTTTCACATAAAGTTTTTAATCAATTCGCCATCAATTCGATCGTATTTTTAAAATATAAATTAGTCCACTCAAGAGATATACTCCGTTTTCTACATATCGTTTCCAACTACGCCTAAATCATTGGTTTAGTGCTATTTCATTATCTTTACAATGTTACATTTGAAGGTTAATACAAATTAGAAATACTTTTTTATAATATTTAAAATGTAAGAGAAGAAAATGGAACTCACGTTGAGTTTGAACTCAGAGAAGTATCTTGAATGTTTTATTAGTTTTCTTTATTAACAAAATTCAACCATTTTAGAAATAATATAGCGGTAACTTATCCGTCCGTTACTATTATTGATATAATGCCTCAATATCTTTACTTTTAGAATCTTCCATATTAAATAGGTTTTCTTATAATATGTGGACTTTAATTAGTAACCAATGCTGACAGAGTAAATAATTGTGTATATTGGTCATTAAGTCGTTTTAGTTTAAAGAAAGGTTACGAAAGATATAGATTTATGTATACTATAGTATACATTTTTAACAATTAATTATTCATATAGACAATTTTTAACAATTAATTATTTACGGCATATGAATTAGACTTTCAACCGTAACATCCAGTATGCCTACAAATCCCTCTAATTAATTACATTTCGTTAAATAAGAATTATATTAATTATTATAAATAAATTTAAATAATAGTATATATTGTTATATTGATGATTGTGGATCTTTTCAACAAAAATAACCAAATAGAAAAGCATCTGACCCATTACATCTTCAATAAATTTCATAACAAATATAAAATGTTTTTATTTTTTATCTGATTATTTTCTGTTAAATATGAGAGTTATAAATGTTTAATTTTAATTCAAACTCACGTAAATTCATTGATGTGATTTGATTCAATATAATGATTTACGGTATAAAATATATAAAATGTATATTTTAAGTAAGAATTTACAGAATTTTGAACAATATTTTTAAATGTTTGTAAAATATAAGTGATTTGAAAACTCCTCTGATTTTAACGATATTATATTCAATAGATTTAAAAATACATTTAAAAACAATAAAAATAATATTTAATCTATCTTATATATTACGTTTTCTCAGTCTGTAAGCAATATTATACAATTTTAAACAAAATTCAAGGCTTAATGATAAATTATCTCCCATTTTATTATATGATCGTACATAGATCACGATATGTACTACTGTACAGTAACCCCTTTTATTGACATTACGCTTAAAGGTTGTGATGATTCTCTTGCAATGATATACGGGCATGACACCTTGGTCCTTACGATCCCAAGTCAGGTATGTTCAGCAATTATGTCGTCCGTCGGCAGGCCTTCCTCAATGCCAACGAAATTAAGTCAGCTCAATGCGTCAACGTCTGGAATGAAGCGAAAAGTGACTAAAAACTAGACTTTAAACTAGAAAATTTGCTAGAAAATCATTCGTTAGCGCTGATATGCGCATTAATGTAAAAATAGTCATTGTGTTGTTGACGCTTAAACTGAACAATTAAAAAATATTTTCGTTAAGCCTTAAAGGCATTTCTTTAATATATATTTATATATTTTGTTAAATGATTATACTTTAATTAATTTAACTAAATATTGATTTGTTGTGTTTTGTGCTAAGCGTACCACCACTGGAACCGCGGCCTGAACGGCACAGGTCTTGTTTGGCGTTACGCCGATTGTATAAGTATGCGTTAATACGCGTTTTTCTTATATTTAATTAATAAATAATTAAGCGATAGTCACGCGTTTGTGTCCCCTTTATTGGTGCCAATACCGGTGCCATTGACCCCAGGAGTCCCTTAGGTTTGAACGTTGGATTGTGGGTGGTTTCGTCACGACTTCTTTGGTAACGTTTCACGTCTTCGACTCGTTGATGGGTGAAGCCATGTTCAAGCTTATGGTCACTCTTTGATCTCCTGCGGACCCTTTGAAGAAGTATTTGGACGAATTGGTGGCCATCCTATAGGATCGCTTCGAGCCTACATAGCTGGAAGTCGCCGAACGCCATACCTTCCTGGCACTTCGACAACGGGATGGGTAATCTCTGGCGGATTTCGTCTACGATCTGAGGAGGTTGTCAATCCATTGCAATTATGTAAATTTTCAGCCGCAGACACAACAAGACCAATTTATTCCTGGAATTCGCTCCGATTCAACGAAGAGACGCTTAATGACCGAGAAGGACCTGACTTTCGATAAAACCGTCCATTTAGCAACACATTTGGAAGACGCGGACAAGGAAGTCATAAATTTGCAATCGTCTTCATCGTCAGCTGTGGGCCAAAAGACCGACAAAGGAAAGCTCTTCAATCCTAAAAGTAATGGTCGGCGCGTTGCGTTACCGAAGAATACCGATTCCTCTTCTGCCAACCAATGCCATCGCAGTTGATCGAAGGAACACTGGGCTCCGAAGTGCAGACATATCAACACAATCTGCAACACTGTCGAATGAATTGACACTTGGCGAAAGTATGCAAGAGTGGCAAGTCTTCAGCGAATACTTCTACTTCAACAAAGACTAAAGGATCTGTTGGAACGATATTTAATACGACTAAAGAGTCCACATCTGAAGCGATTATTAGTCCAGTTGCCATCAACTTACATGTCGTACATATGGAGTTGGATACTGGAGCCACACATGCGATTATCGGCTTGGATCATTGGAAGTCTATCGGAAGACCAACTATTTCCAAATCATCCGTTGTTCTTCGAACGTATAACAATAAAGTCCTTCCTATGGTTCGAACTTTCAACGCTTCTGTTAAGATTAACAATATATATGGTTCTGCAGCGCTAGTCATCGTGAAGTACAAGACATTACCTGCTCTTGTACGCGATTTATTGGCGAAGTTTCCGCTCGACTGGAATTTAATCTCAAGACGACTAGTCAAATGTTCATGTTTCCATACTTCTATGTCTATTAAAGACGTATGCGCGCATTATCCGGATCTTTTCACATTCGAATTTGGTTGTGTTACAGAGGTTAAAGCTACGATCAAATTACATCATGGCGTAATACCTAAGTTCAGTAAACCACGTCAAGTTCCTTACGCTCTATTGTCTAAGATCGAGGTCAATTTGGATCGAATATAAAAGTTGGGCGTAAATACTAAGGTTTTAAAGTCGGACTGGGCGGCACCCGGTGTTCCAGTGTTAAAACCAGACGGTTCTGTTCGTATTTGCGGTGATTTTTCTTTAACTCTCAATCCTTCTATTCAAACGGATTGGTTTATGTAGTGTATTTGACTAGTAGTAGTCGTACGATGTAGGTTACGACAGAAGAGTGCAGCGAAAAAGTCGACCACTGATGAGGGAGAATCCTAAGAACCACGATTACGCAAGACCACTAATCTTACCACTGTTCTCGTAAGGAGAACTATGCTTAGCATAGGCAGTGAATACGCAGTAAAAAACAGTACGAATTTAGAATACAAAACACTTTAATATAGTATAATAGTTAACATTAAAATACAGTGAATGTGAAAAGTAAACAATCAAATAATGTTAGCACATTGAAAGTTAAAACTGGAATGATACATGTAATACGTTAATACAAGTAAAGCATTGCAGTGACAAATTATGTTATACAGTAATAGCTATTATGTGTACTTTATTGCTGAGAAATTACTAACAAGAGATTGTGAGTCACATTAATTCAAGTTAAAACTAGAAGTACAGTCAAAGTATGAATACGTTTACATTTTATAGTGATGTGACTGAAGTTCACATACACTACATTTCCTCCACCGTAGTTATTACGTCACTATGGCGTATAACGATCAACAGGATCCGTATGTCTTGAACTTTTAGGAATCTGTATAGGTTGTGGTGTTTGCGGAGTATCGATGGTATCCGTATTGTAATAGCTTGCATATTCTGTTGATATTTCGGTAGAATCCAATAATCCAGTTGAGTCAGTAGAAGTGTCAAGTATGGGTTAGGACTGTGGGGCGTTAACATCCACCAGATCCAACGATCTTTTACGTATGTGATTGAGATAGCGTTTTAATATTCCCGCCACAGTTGTAATTTTGTAATTTCGTGGACCAAGCACTTCGGATATGGAGCCTTCTATCCACTACTTGTTCTTAACCCGGAAATCCCGAATCCAAACCTGATCGTCAACAATAAAACTTCGTGATGGCTTGTTATTTGTACCAACTTGACGTAGTTGAGCTCTTACCACAGTTGGTCGATGATTGTGACGTAATAAATCCCATTATGTTCTTAAATTACGACCAAATAATAACTCAGCAGGTGACTTCCCAGTAATAGTCTTTGGTGTAGTCCCAGAAGCGAAGAGAAAGTTTAGTGTTGCATACTCCCAGTCTTTCTTGCTGCGAAATGAACGCATACCTTCCTTTTAGATGTGGTCGAGTCGTTCAGCTTCACCATTCGAAGCTGGATGGTAAGGTGCTGTAAGTCAATGGCGAATACCACGCTCTGATGCGAAAGCTGAAAATTCATTTGAGGAGAACTGTGGCCTGTTATGGCTCACCAGATCCTCAGGAAGACCATAACGTTAGAAGATTGAAAGTAATGAATTAGGAACATACAATCGAAGACCCAATAAAATTTATTACGTTCTCGAATTTTAAAGTCTTTACACGAATGCCACACTGGAATCGTGCGAATGAAATCCATTGCTCGAAACTATGTCTGGTGGCCGAACATTGATGCTGCGGTGGAGTAAGTGGCTAAAGCATGCTCCAAGTGTGCCGAAGTCCAGTAGTCGTCTCCTAAAGCAACTGTTCATCCTTGGGCATATCCTGAACGTCGGTGGCAACACATACATATCGATATTTTCTGTCCATTGTATGGAAAGATCTGGTTAGTCTTCGTCGACTCTTACTCTAAATGGATTGATGTGGCGTATTACGCATCAATGCCTAACTCAGAACAAGTTATTAGATAGCTACTCTCAATCTACTCGCGTTATACTCTACCAGAAGAACTGGTGAGCGATAATGGGCCACAGCTTTCGGCTTTCGCTATGAAACGTGGTATACATCATCGGTTAATAGCGCCTTACCATCCAGCTTCGAATGGTGAAGCTTAAATATTCGTTCGGATTCTTAAGGAAGTAATGCGATCTTACGGAGATATAAAAGACTGGGAGTACGCTGTACTGAATTTCATATTCGCTTATGGGACTACATCCAATACAACTACTGGGAAGTCACCTTCGGAATTTATGTTTGGATGGAATATTAAAACGAATTGGGATTTATTACGCAGCAATCATCGATTTAATGTTCAAAGAGTTCAACAACGTCAAGTTGGTTCAAATGTCAAGCCATCATGGAGTTTCATTGTTGGCGATCCGGTTTGGAATCGGGATTTTCTTTTAAATTTTATTAATTTACTTTAAAATGAATTATATTTTGAAAAAATCATGATCGAAAATGTAAATAAAATTTAATATTTATGTTTAAAATTTACAATTTTACCAATTTTATAAATTAATAAAAATTAAACATGAATTTTTCTTTTACAAACTATACATTTTTTTTGTAAAATTTATGACAATTTGAATAAATCGTTAATTAACGATTTCGGTATATCCTTAATTATAACGTGTGAGTTTACCGAAAATTAAGTTTCTGCAGAACTAGTTATAAATTTTTTCTGTAATTAAAAATAAAATAATTTAGATCGATTAATCGATTATTGACAATTAATGAACGATTTTATGGCATTTTTTGAGCAATTATTTTGAATGTTTTTCATTTTTTTAAACGAATTTGTACCTTTTATGAACGACTTTCAAAGCGCTAGTTATAAGTGCATCCAAAATAATGATAATACGTTCAAATTACATGAAAATTTCGCAAAGAATAGTTTGGGTGAAAGTTCAACCAAAACTCGATCGGTTTATCACATTCGGCGGTAATAATTCAATGGCTGATCGTTTTATATCACCAAACCGATAATTGTTATGCCACTGTTTTATGATAAATATGATAACGCGCAGAGAATACACGAAACTCGTTTCGGTGTAAAAATAGATGCGAAACAATTCACTGAAATTGAATTATTAACCGCTATCGAAGCTTTATTAAGCAATAAAGAATTTTCAGCTAAATTAGAGACAGCCAAACAGCTTTTAAGATCAAACAAATGTTTAGAACAATATGAGAAGTTGATTTAGAATCATAAAATAAAATTAATTTTAATGAAAATTATTTAATAAATATACAAAGTTTTTATAAAATAAATTTGACTTTAGCGGAATTTTATTTTTGTATAATTATTATATTTGAAGAATAAAATAATAAACATATTTTTATCTTATATTTAATTGTTTATATTTATATAAATCTAAAAAAATTTTACGTTACGTTATCAACTTTTTTGTTTTAAATTTTTAAACACTTTTACAGAATAATACAGTAAGAATTATTTATGCATTTCAACTCTATTATATAAACTAGACTAGTAAACGTTCCCCCTATTTGTCGGGTCCCCGCGGGCCCACGATAATAGTCCTCGAACCGTGCCGGGTTCGGGCCTAATAATAAAAAATTCGGGCCGGTTCGGACTTAGAAGTTTCTGTAATTTTTATTGAATATTTTTATATTTCATAAATCAAATTTATTTAAAATGTATCGTTTTTTTAATTATTGTTAATTTAATATAATTATATAACTAAAGCTCAAACATAAAACTGTTTAAGTAGATAATCAATTGATTTAAGGTCATATTTCAAATAATTTTATATAAAACAAATTTGCACGTATTTTATTTAATTGGGCCTGATCGGACCGGGCATTTGACTTTAAGAAATAATCGGGCTCAGGTTGGGCCCAACATTTTACTTTCGTGTTTATTTCGTGTTTGTGCCTGAAAATTATAACTATTTACTACTCTAATACTAACCAAATCTCAAAGTGGTATACTACTACTTACATTTATTTACATATTACCATATTATGACTAGACTAGGTTTTTCTTAAATAGCAAATTTATTCTTGAGATTTTCGAAATTGTTTTTCTTTTAATCTACTTTTAAAGATCTAAAAACTTAAACCCTGTTTATGTAAGCCCCTAAACCAATCTTAATACAAAAATAATTTTTAAACTAATATTTAAGAAACTTGTCAAAATAAATTTTATAAAATTTAAAAAAATATATTATTAAAATGTACTTAAAAGTATCTAATTTTTAAAGAAAATTTATTTTTAGCTCACTTTGTAAAAGTCAGCTATTGGATTTGACATCTCCGTCTGTATGTCTGTCTGTCTGTATGTGGACCGCTCTATATATATTAAGGGTTTTTTTTCTCTATGTTTATTAAGGGATAGGAGTCTATTTTATTGAAGATAGGAGTCTTTATTAAGTGATAAACGTCACAAAATGTGAGAAAAATGATCCAAAAATGGTAAAAAATATGTCACAAAACTGTCTAAAACTGACAAATAATTAACTAAAAAAGTAATGATCGGAAAAAGCTCAAGACGAGCTTAAGGTAGCTTGAGCTGAGCTGAGCTTCAAGCTCGATTTATTGATGCCCAGGAGCTTGAAGCTCAAGCTACAAGCTCAAGGT
>JAQGAW010004033.1:0-11485 GCA_034698025.1 Phthiracarus crinitus | reverse complement strand
CCATCCGTTTAAGGTATTGTTGGGTAATAAGTTACCCCATGCTTAGTTTAGGGCTATTATAAATTTTGTTTTTATTGTTATAATTGTTATGCAGTAAACGCAAACTAAAAGGGGAAAATGGCATTAAAAAGCATTGCCATCCTCTTATGGTACAATGGGGTAGAAAATTTACCCTATGTTTGTTAATCGCTTTGCAAAATTTTCCCTTTAGAGATAATTCAACGAAAAAGTACTTATATACGATGAATATGTTAATAGAGGAATAGCTAAACTCACAAAAATACCCCAATTGTAATAAAAAAGTTATGAGCGCGCAAAGTGTGTTTGGGGCGATTTTTATCCCGTTATTCCACTGAATTGTTAAAACTTATACAGTGATAAACCGTTAGAGTTTTCAATTTTCTAACCTAACTAATCCATAATATGAACTAGAGTAGTAAATCGTTAAATTTATCAGGCCCGAACCCGACATAAGCCCGAATGTTTAAGATTGAGCACGACCCGAGCGCGATTATTTCAAAAAGTTAAAAGCCCTGCCCGATTAGGCCATATTCAATGAATTACGTACAAAAATGTTTTATTTAAAAATCGTCGAAATATAACCTTGAAATCAATATATTAGCCACTTTAACAGGCTTTTGTTTAGTTTTATTTATATGTTAATATTAATTTAATAATTTATAAAGGAAAACATTAAATTAAAACTTTTTCGAGTCATGAAACATATACAATGGTGATATTCCATAAAAATCAGAGAAACTTCTAAGCCCGACCCGGCCCGAGTTTTTATTATTAGGCTTGAACCAGGCCCGGCCCTAGGAATCTTGTCGGGGGCCCGCAGGGGCCCGACAAATTGGTAGCCCGTTTACTTCTCTAATATAAACCATTGGATTAATACATGGTTATCTAAATCCATGAACACCTTTAATAAAAATCGATAGATAAATCAAAAATCTTTAGTTTGCTTTAATCTTTAGAAAAGTCATAGTATAGTGTCAGTGATTGTCATCGTATAATAAATTAACACTAATTGATATGTTGTTTTATGACTAAATATATCGTTTAATAGTTTATTATTTAGTAAAAAGTATACATTTAAAGCAATGCAAAGCTTATAACAATAAATTATTTCCTGACTATTGTTCGGTTGAATAAATACATTAATATTAAAAATAAATTGGATTTAAACATATTGTACGCATTGTCTCCAAAATGAAAAGAATTGCGGAAAAATTGAAAAGAATTGAAAGGAATGATAGCATTGACAAACCATCAAAATGCTTTGCGTGTAATCAATTTGGTGGACAACTAAAACAGTTTTGTAAGTGTGAAAAGCGTTATCATAAACAATGTTTACGGCAAAGAGTTGATGATTCGAGATATGGTCCGAAATGTGGAGATTGTTATATGACGTTTCGAAATCTTCATACAATCGATCGTAAGACACGTTTTTTGAATGCCATCGCAAGAAATATGAAAATAATATTCGCGTCGGTATTTGTTTTAACCTTTATTTTGTTTTTACTCTGTTTTTCGCAATGTTTCCGTTTTGGTGTTTTACAGTGCCTTTGTTTATCGTTCCAACCGTTGTATTGGTTTACAGTCTGTTCACTGATTTTTAATTTGAGTTGGATTTTAAGTCGCTTTTAAAATTGATTTTTACTTCTCAATAGTTTTATGTAATTATTTTAAATCTTATTTTCGTTACTTATTTAACGGTATTTTATGATCTCATTTCCTACCGCTTTATTATGAACATCTTTTTTATCATTTATTGTAAATGTATAAGATTTAAGATTTTATTCATTTATGATTATGCCATATTTTTTAATTTTTACATTCGATTTATAATTAATTGGTTATGAATTATATCTTGTTCAAAATATACGACTTTCTCTGCGATTTATAAATATAAGGCAATTATAGATTTACTTAAAATATTCATCAAAATTGATTATTTGTTTTCTTTACTTTATCAATAATAAAATATCATATTGAAAATTATATTTATATATCTAATTTATTGATTGATTTGAATTAATTATCTGTCAAATGAATATCAAAAGTCAATAAATTTTCAATTTTACAATTATGTTAATCACAAATAAATTTCTTACAGCATTTTGTTTCTTTATATTGTAAAAACGGTATATTTATTTTCGTATGATAACAGTTCAAGTATAAATAATGAAATTAATTTAATAAAATTCTTTAATTAATAATTGTATCTGTTAGACAAATCATTTAAATTGTTTTATATAAATATCATTATATAAGTCGTAATCAATAGGTCTTAGAAAATCGTTGGAAAATCGAGGGAGGGGGTGGGGCTTGTGTCGGTGGACGTGGATAACATATAGGGTACATGCGTGACCTATAATATAACTATATAAGATGTTATATGACATTATATAAAAATGTCATTATATGCAGTGTTATACTGTATCTAATATATCCATCGAGTAGTGACATATCTGTCTGTTCAGGTTCCATTTCCTCCAATGTTAAAGTATAGGGAGTTTTCTAATAAATGAAAATGGCCGATTTTTCGTAAGAATTATGTTACAACCACTCCAAGATACCCTTAAGTGGTCGATGAAAGTGATACCAAAGCGCCGGAAGCCCTGTTAGCGTGGTTAAAGTCCAAAAATTCAAATTAAAAATTTTTTTTGATATGCCAATCAATTTTACGTATACTAAAGGGTTAATTTATGTTTTCTAGAGAACTTAAATAATTTTGTCAAATATTCTGTGAACTTATCGCATAGATAATATAAAGAATTATGTTATTACATTAAATAATAATGGAATCTCTTATATAAAACAACTCGTTTATGATTAACTCTTTAAGTTTATTAATTGCAATAAAGATAATTAGTGTTTATAATATTCATTGTACTTGCGAAGAACTGTTAATAAATAACACATTTCCAACAAATGAGTTAAATCAATATAAAGTTATTAAAACATTTTCTGAATAACGCAACAAAAACACATAATATAATATAAATAGAAAAAATGTTCTGGCAAACATATATTATTGCGGCAATGCTAAACATTATTTATGTACTGATTTTGTGTTACACACAATACTGTTTAGAAAGAGGTAATATAAGGATTCGTTTCTTCGCCGTTGACGATCTAACTAAAGTTTGGAATTTATCCAATACATTATGATAGCACCAAAACGTAAGAATTAATTTCAATGGAAAACAAATTGTTCTAAAAAGAATTACTTTAAAGTATTTATAAGTCTAATTCGGCAAATTGTTGGTAGACATAAATAACGTAAAATAAATTATAAAAAATTTCATGTAACAAATTACAGAAATAAAAAATATTTTTAAAAAAATTAATGTTTCATATTTTGTCCGCTGTTGTGTTTTGGCGCATTTATCGTGGGTAAGAAAACATAATTTAACCCTTTAGTATACGTAAAATTGATCTGCATATCAAAATTTTATGTTTAAAAATTTTTACTTTTTTGAATTTAACCACGCCCACACGGCCTCTGGAGCTTCGGAAACAATTTTCAGAACCACTGTTGGGTCACTGGGAGTGGTTTTAACATAATTAATACGAAATATCGGCCATTTCTATTGATTATAATACTCATTATACTTTAACATTGGTGAAAACGATACCTAAACAGACAGATATGACATTAGCCCTGTCCACCGACATAAGCCCCGTCCCCTCTGGCTCCTCCCTCGTCGCTGATTGGGCCCCGTATAATGCCTATATCCCTACTGATGCAAAATGACTCAATAATAAACATTAATCTTTAATAGTTATGAGAGATGTCAAGTGCTATCTTGTTAAAACTGATTATTATTTTGTTTGCTTTGAGAGCGTTAAGTTACAAATTGATTTATTAACAGCTTTTTTGTCTTTATTTATTTATTAAATGTTAATGTCTGTCTAATGTTATATTAATATAAATACTTTATTAATTATTAATTGGTTTGAATTAATTCGAAAATCTAAAATTAACTTTAAGTTCCATAAATGAAATTTTTTAAATCAATTTTCAGTTTATTTCTTGCACATAACGATGTCTGTTAGAAGACGAAGAAAATCGTCCACATCTTCAGACGATTCATGCAAAAAAAATGTGTTTATCGTGTGGCGTACGCTAAGAAGAAAAAACCGGATTCAATGCATATTATAATATTTCATGTCAACAATAGATTTATTGTTAAGTATATTAAATGCAGTTTAACTAAATTAATGTTATTGATCGTAATGACCATATATTACATATACTACTATTTCGATCACTTTCACTATAACGTCACACACTTCTACGCACACCATATCGATGATCACAATGCTCAGCACTTATTGGCACACAAACTATTAAAACACAGAAATAACGTTACGGCAGCTTTGGAATTGTTTCGTCGGTCAGCGAACAAAGGAAACCCGCATTCGGCGTATAACTTAGTGGCCGCACATTTAAGTGGTTATCGCACTGATGTGCAAAAAAGTATTAAAAAATCATAATTTAAAAACAAAATATTGGCAACATTTTATTTTTTCAATTTACAGGTGAAGTAAAACATTTGCATAAGTATGCGGCAGATAATGGTGTGAAAGAAGCGAAAGAATTGCTTAGAGGATTGTGTAGAGAAACTCCCAGTTATTGTTATATGGATTGAATACAGTAACAGTTATACTCATAGTTACCCAGACTTGAAAGTAATATGTGGGGTCAGATCCATAAAATCTCAAATTTTATTAGGGGTCCAAAGCTCAAAGAATTTACCGACAATTTTAACAATTTTCAATTTTTCATGGGGGAGTCAACTTTTCCAAATTCTAAGGTAGTATATCCCAAGGCAAGTACCTATTTCTGGGTAACTATGGTTATACTTCTTAACAGTTGTGTCGAAAATATATCTATAAAAATTTTTGTTAATTATTAATCGAGTCATTTTGCTTCATATTAGACACTTTTAATTATTGTTCGTTTTCCTAAATAATTAACTGTAAATAATCAAAACAAAATTTATTAATTATTCATAAATATAAATGAAATGTATTATTTATCCGTTGGAGTATTTTTAGACTAATATCGACTGATTTGCTACTATATGTAAAAAATAGAATAATTAAAAAACTTTAATAAATAACTCAATTAAACTATTAAAATATTCTGAAGTTATAGTATTCTGCATTTAATTAATAAAAAAGGTAAATAAAATTGCACTAAAGTGTGAATAGCCTAATCATATGCAAGAATTAACGAGAATACCGCATACTATTTAAATAAAATTTATAAATTTTACTCCAAAGAGATTGTATGACAATTATGAATTTTCTATATTATTAGCATGTTATCCATGCAATTCATATCTAATTGCATATACACATCAATTAATAATTTATCTTAGGTTTTATTATGTTATTACACATTGCGGTAACTGCGTAATGGTTGATGCGGGAACGCAAATTTTAGATGTAGTGTATCAGTCGCGTAAAAAAATTTCGTGATTTTAAATAAACTAGAATTTTATCGACCCATTAATTCTTATGGATATTTCGTATATTTTATTGTTTTTCTTTTTGTAACTATTATCTATTATTGTATTGACAGAAAACATAATATAATTAATCAATTTATTAAACTTAAATGCCTATCATTGCTTTCGTTATATATTTTGATTCTCTATTGTCCCCGTTTTGCACAATTTAAAAAGAAATGCCGCCATTAATACGATATACTATTAAAAGGTATTTACATTATCGCACTTATTTCTGATAAACTTGCTTACAAACTATTTGCTTATTTGTTAACTAATTTGGATTTTCGATTAAGTCAAATGAGAAAATTCATATCTTAGTATTAATTTTCACTTTTTCATATTTATATTTTATATGAAAATAAAAAATCTATAATAATTTGCCATTAAATACAGCACTCTTTGCTTATATGAAAGTGCTTTATTTAGTTTTAGTGCCATAAGTTTTTATGTATAATAAGAAACTTTAATTAATGATAGCTATAAAAATAGTTTATGATCTCTTAATGTAAATTAGATATTTTTCAAGTTATTATGGTTTTTATTGACATTTATTAATGGCATAAGTAAAATCCAGTTGCATAGCATTTAATGTGTCGTTAAAAATTTAAACTAAACAAAGAGTTAATATACAAATTTTTTAATAAAGTTAAAATGGCTTTAAATGAATGGATTAATATTACACGTAGAAAAATATATTCTTTAGTTATAATTTCGAATAAAACAAATAGGAATTCAATCATTGATTTAAGTTTACGTGACAACGGATTAACTAATTCAGGCGTCAAAACAAGTGCTCAAAAATTCTTCATAAAATTGATTTATGCGTGGCTTATCTTCAATGTCATTCGTTTCTCAATCTATTTAACAATTAGTATTAAATACAAATTACACCCAATATTTTTTCTGGACATAACACGATATTACAGTTCATTTGCTGTATACAAAAATACATTTTCTATATTAACTTTGGTTTCCGCTTTAAGAATATTCTATTAGATTAACAACAGCAGTGAAGAAAATTTTCAATCGTTTAATAGTATTGACAAACTCCGGGCACAAAACAAATTAAAGAAGATTACAAATGCCAAAAAAACTAATATTTATAAAATATTATACTATAAATCAAAATCTTTGTATAATAAAGTTTACACATTTTATATGATCTGTTGTTTATCGCTTGGGTTAGCATTCATCACTCAAATCATATTAATATATGATATAAACGATATATTATTGTATGGTATCGTAGAGTTTATCATTGTTTACTTCACTTTCTACATATGTTTGTTTATTTGCTCTCATACTTATATTTATTTGGCTACTAATTTATTATACTGTAATATACTATTTGAATCTATTAATTCGTTATTTTTAAGAGAAATCGATAAAAAAATTAAAAAAGGAATAAATAAATTAATTATAGAACATAATATCATATGTATAACGATTCACGCTTTTAACAAATTATTGAAAAAATTAATGTTTACTTTACTTCTCTCAACATTTACAACTGATTTATTATTTGCTTACGGAATTTTATTTGGACACTTAAATGTTTCTATATTTACATCGTTTTCAATAATATTCATTTTATTAGTAATATCCCAATTAATAACTCTCATCCAATTAAAAAGTATCCACAATAAGGCACTTTTATCTGGAAAACTTGCATACAAATTGTATGCGCATTCGTTGACTAATTTGGATTTACGAATAAAGTTTAAAGTATCGTTTCCTTAAAAATGATTACTAAATAAAATTGCTAAAAAAACTCATAATATTTTTAATGTTAAATAATTTGAATATAAAACATTGAAATATAAAAATATTATTAAAGTAAACCAGAATTTAATGATAAATCAATGAAATTTAAAATTTAGAATTTTTATGTTATATGAAAGTTTTAATTTCAATAATTTCTTTGTTTTTCTTAGTTAATGGTTTTAATAGAGCGCATGAATAGTGACAGAAAATTTGGATTTTCATGCGGAAATCAATTCACTTTTACCAGTTTTATTTGTTGCAAAGTGAGTTCTAATAATTTTATTGATAAAATAGAAAAAATACAATCCTTTAAATCAAACATCACGACTATAATTAAAATTTTAAAATAACGTATGAATTTGAAAAATAGAAATTAAATTTATTCAAAATAATTTTAGTTATTATCTTTTTAATAATATTTTCTAAATATTTAGATATGCTTATTATGGTTGCGATATTTCCTTCTCACATACAAGTTATCAGCGAACATAAATCAATGAAAAATTTTAAAATTTTTTTATCGAAATTAGAATATATTCATGAAATAAAATATAAATTTAAAATTTCTTCTTTTACATATTTATCTTATGTGAATACAAATCTATCTTTCTAATAAAAAATCATTAATTTACAACTATCTATATTTATATTTATAAAGTTGATATCGATTAAGTATTGTAAGTTTCTTTATATAATAAAAACCTTTAATTTAAGATATTATAAGACTACGCGTTATATGAGAGTAATTAAAAGTTATAAAATTTTTTATAATTTATTATATTAAAATGCAATTTAGATATTATTAATTGTAATTAAAGTTTTTTTATTGAGTTTTTTAATGACTAGAATAAAAACCAGTTGCTTAGCATTGAGACTAGTGATAATAGCTGGAGCTGATAGAGCTGAGCTAGCTGCAGCTCGAGCTGAAAATCAGCTTTGTTTTAGAGTTTTAGAGCTGTAAAAATCAGCTCAGCTCACAAAGGATCAGCTCAAGCTCGGCTCAGCTTTCAGCTCAAGCTCGGTATGTCGAGCTAGTTGAGCTGACTTTTGTTCTCTTTTAAAGTATCTCTATGTTTCCTGTTGAATTATGCATAGAAATATGAATCAAAATTAAAAAAATTTGAATAAATAAATTAGTCATATAATAATGAGTCGTTATAATATTATTGTAATGTTTTTAAATAATAATGTTAGTAAAATTAAATATATAATTAGGGATCGGGATTTCCGGGGCAAAAAACTGATTAAAACGGGAGGAAAACGGGAACCAAAAAGTACCAAAAACGGGACTATTTCCGGGAAAATTTTTATTATTGATAACTTAAAAAATTACAAAAGTTGAATTGGGTAAAAAAACATTACACTGATATATACTAACCAATGAAATTTTTAAAACTATTTTCTCAGAATTTTAATATCTGTTCTAATTTCATACTCAATTTTAAATTTTATAGACAACTTGAAGAGATATTAAAACTGATTGGTTTGAAATGTTTGCGTTTAAAAGTATTAAAGATTATGAATTGGAATTTACGTTTTCAGTTGAATAATGCATTTATTAATCACTTTATAATGATTCAAAAATTAATTATTAGTAGTTCCAAAGGTTTCGATAATTTTGAATTTTTTAAATAAATGCATTCATTTAACTCATTTGGAAATCGAAGGATATTATCATGGATTATGTGGAAGTGACTTCGAAAATATTTATTTATATTTACCACAACTAAAGTCTATTGATATCAACATTGTTCTCGTAAAAGAAACACAAATAATAATTAATATTATGAATCATTTAGAAAAGTTGTCGCATTTATCCGATTTGAAAATTCGTTGTCCTTTTGTTTTGTGTATGAATAGAGACGATTGTGATAATATTTCCAATAAAATTATATCATTTATCGATAATTGTTTAACTATTAAACGATTTGCTATTTATACAAATGAATTAAAAATTAATAAATCAATGATTGAAGAAAATATTGATAGCAATCAACGAAATATTCATTTCAAAATATTATAGTGTGATAACTAGAGCCTGAAAATGCAACTACAATTTGCAACGTCTTTATTTCAAGTATTTTTTGTATAAACACCAAAGTCATAAAATACGTAGTATTAACTCCGTTTATTATTGCTATTTTTTCCTATTTTTGCTATTAATCGCTGTTTTTTTTCCTAAAATAGAAAATATATCTGTTAAGTTTTTAAAGCCCTCTCAGAATATTTTAATACTATTAAAATGTAATTACTTTTAAACTAATTAATGTAATTTTTAAAATTTAAAATTGATATTTTGTTAATTTATTTTTGCTTTTTATATATAAGCGTAGTATAAATGTAATTTTTGAGGCTATATTTATAACCATTTTTTAAAAAACAGTCAATTTTATAATTATTTGTGAGAATATAATATGATAAAACCTTAAAACATTAATATAATAATTAATTACAGCGAACATGCTTCCACTGATAAGTCTCTTATATCGCTGTCAAAGATGAAAAATATGGCAAAGAGTGTTACTCTGCAAACAATTATATACAACAGATATGGGTGTTTGTCAATTCATCGATTCATGCATTCATATCGAAGACATATGCTTTGCCTCAACACCTAAAATAACGAACACAACTCTAGATAGATTAATAGCAATTGTTTCGAAGAGAACAGAACAACAATTAAATTAAAGTGTTCTCTGTCTCACACAAGAGATGAACAACAATATTATGTATGAACCGATATTATGCCAACTTTTCATAGTCCACAACAAATAACAGAATTTGGTGATGAAATCTAATTATTCATTCAAACTTTTCTCATAGGTCTTGGAATATATATTATATAATTTTTTACATTTATTTCATAAACACAACGACACGTAAACGACACAGTTATTGTGGTTTGTAATTAATAAAAGTACAAATACTATAACATTAGTAACGCATAAATAATAAGAACTCACAGGAAATATTGTCATAAATAATTTTGGTTGGGTTTATAAGCACTGCTCACTAATAAGTGAATACATGAGCGTTGAAAATTGACAAATATTTTACTAAATTTGTTACATATTTTTTACATGTAAGATATTATAACGAAACAAATTCAATTCAATTTAATATATGTATGTTAATAATTTTGTTTGATTTTTTATTTCTAGTTCAGCCAAATTTCTATCATACAAAATGATATCAATAAAGTGTGTTGTCGTTGGCGATGTAGATGTGGGTAAGACATCGATGTTAATCTCGTACTCATCCAAAAAATTTCCGACTGTATGCGTGCCAATTGTTTTAAGCAATTATACCGCAAATATAATGATAGACAATGAGATGTTCTCTCTAGGCGTGTATGACACTCCAGGTCAGCTTGAGTACTACGATATACGACCATTAAGTTAAACAAACTCCGATGTGTTTCTTATATGCTTCTCAGTAGTGATTCCGTCATCGCTACACAATGTCAAAGAGAAATGGTTGAAAGAGATTAAGCCGTACTGTCGTTCAACCAATTACTTACTGATTGGCACTCAAATCGATTTACGTGATGACACGGCAACTCTGGAAGCGTTAGCTAAAAATAAGCAAAAACTGTTTGATCGCAGCGATGGACAGAAGTTGGCTGAAGAGATGAAAGCGTATAAGTATTTGGAGTGTTCGGCGTTAACTCAAATTGGATTAAATGATGTGTTTGTTGAGGCGATTTATGCCGCATTCAAATTTTTCCGATCATAATATTTTCCGATACCACAGCAAACCGATCGAAATCACAATCTTTGCTGTTTTTAAATTACATTTTTTGACGAAATTTATTTCATTTTAAGATTTTTATTAATTAAAATTAAAAGTCGAGATTTGTTCTAAAATTTTTTGTTTGTTTTTAGTATTCATTTCTAATCTAATTTTCTTTTATTTGCAAATAATAACGAAACGTTAATCGAAAAATGAAAGTAATATCAATTTTAACCACTGTATAAAGACGAATATTTTAAGCGAAAATATATAATTTATTTGTGTAATAGTAGAGATACGGTCCTTATAGGTAAGCCAATCAGCGACGAGGGGTGGAGCTAGAGGGGCGGAGCTTATGCTAATGGGCGTGGCTAACCTATAATGGGCGTGTCTGACCTATAGTGGGCGTGTCTAGCCTATAATATAACATTATGTTAATATGTCACTGTATGCAGTGTTGT
>JAQGAW010004032.1:0-11493 GCA_034698025.1 Phthiracarus crinitus | reverse complement strand
CTCGCCGTGTCGTGGGTTAACAATATAATACTTGGTTATGGGTTTTCGGTGCTTTATAGCACCAGTTATTGGTTCGCGAAACAACATTTAAAGATAACGGACAGAATCGGCAGTTCGTTCACGTTTACCACAAACGCTCTTTGCATGATTCCGCCTTTTTTCCTCGGATCTGTTATTGAAGAGTATCCGCTATCGTTTATTATCTTTGAGCTCAGTTGCATGTTTGCTATTATTTGTTTGTTTATTATACTGATTTACTTGACCAGAAATTGTGGTGAGAAACAAGTGCATGCGATAATAGATTAATCTTATCATTTAAAAGTTATAATTGATTATAAAAATTTGTTATTTTCTATTAAATAAAATTTTATTACGTGTTAAATATTTTACCATAAGTCCATTCATTAGTGATGGCAGTTTAGAGCCTTAGAGCATTTGAAGCCTGAACCCGAGCCTTAGGCTAATTTTCTAGTTTTAAATAGAGGTTCACTTTGAGACTAATATTTTGGAGTCTGAACCTGAGGTTCGAGGCACTGGTTCAGCTTAAGAGAGCCGGGTCGGGTTTTGAAAATTCATATGATTTACTAGTCTAATCTATACTATATACTATTCGCACAAATGTTTAAATAATGGAAATAAATATGACGCCTATTCACGAGCTAACTGTACATAAAACAACTAATCGCTGTTGAGTTTTGTGTTTTAAACAGTTAAACGTTCGATTGCTTTAATTAACTTAATTAAAAAGTTTTATAGCTATTAACGGTCAGGTATTTTAGTTTCATTAACCCTCGAAGAAGGTTCTCCAACGCTCGTGTTATACTGTTTCCCAAACTTATTATTGTGAGGACAACGACCGGAACACTTAACAATAATAAGTTGAAGAGTCTTCTAAACATAATATAATAAAATAGATTGTTAATTAAAAAAGCATTATAAGCATTTTGAGGTATTTTTATAATTTATTCTTTCATTAATTGCTCTTTCTATCAATTATTAATACTATTGATAGTTTTTATCAGACTATAAATTTTATTTTTCTAATTATTAAAATCACATTTACTTATATTAATTAATGGGAGAAATCTGTGCTCAGACCACACAAGATTAAGCTCAAAATTAAAATGACTAAAATGATGAGCTTTTAGAGTGAGAATATTCACTTTTAAATAAAATAATAGCTAATTTTAAATATTAAAACAATATTAAATTAATTAAAAATAGATTAAAGAAGTTTAAAAAGTTCATAAAAATTCATAATAGTTAAGCAATTATTGAATATTTTAATTAGCGTTGCATAAATTATTATTAAGTTTAATATATTTATTATGACAAAATAAAGTTAATATAAATGTAGTCAAAGTAAAAAGCGGTTGAAAAATTCTATTAACAAAAAAACTTTTTCTATAAACGAATCGAAATTTTATGTTTTGTAATTTCCAGGAATATATAAATTTAAATGGATAATTTTAAATTATTGAAATTATATATGCGATTCATAATGAAAAATAACGCAATTTGTTAAATACGACAATATTTTAATAGATTTGAATTGAATTTCCTTCGATTAAATATGCCAATGTGTAATAAATTCCTATCAATTTGAGTAAAATAACATTTACATTACAGCTAACATTAAAATTTTATATTACGTTTTTTTGTTATGATTGAATTAAAATTACATTGAATTAAATTGTTTATAATAACAACTTAATTGTTTAATAAGTAAGGATGTTAGAAATCGTTAGCAAAAAACGTTCAAAAACGTTCATTAATCGTTCACAAAAATATCTAAAATCGTTAAAAAAATCGATGAAAAAAATTAAATTTAATTATAAAAATAAATTATAAATCTAATAATTGAAATAATTTCAATAAATTAAAACATATTTTGTAAAAATATTATTAATTTACTTTAAAATTAAATATATTTCGAAAAAATATGATCGAAAATGTAAATAAACTTTAATATTTATGCTTAAAATCGACAATTTTACCAATTTTATAAAACTATAAAAATAAAAAAAATAATCTTTAGCAAACTATACATTTTATTTTTTATACTCAATAATTTAAAGAAAAATATCAGAAAAATTGAAAAACTGTGCGAAAATTCAAAAATTTTTCGATTTGTTCAATTAGTTTACTTAAATTTTACTAATATGGATTCACTTATGCTTATAAACTTGTTATTTGTAGAGATTATTACAATTTGAATCAATCGTTAATTAACGATTTCTGGATCTCTAATAATAAGCTAAACATTAAAATCATATAAATATTTATTATAACCGAAAAATAATGTTCTTTTATAAATTAAAATTTAGTTAAAAATTTTTTAAAAATTATTTAGTTTACTTTTTAAAAGCAACAAAAACAAATTTAGTTAAAAGCTTATTGGATAACAAGATCTCAAAGGACGATCAAAATGATTAAAAATATAAATAAAAACTACAAGAATAACGATATAAAAACAGATTTAAATCTGAAAAAGTTAAAAGTTGTCTACTGTTTAAAACTGTTAGTTATATCTTGTATCTTATAAATATCTATCGTGACTATAATATGGCTAAAATATTAGTATCACTTTGTTTAATCGCATTCTCTTTATTTTTCGTCACTGAATCCAAACACTCTCTCAAAGTAGTGACAGTAAATGTAAGTAATTTAAAAAAAAAATCATTTAAATTTATCCTTTAAATATTGTTAATTTGTTTGCTTAGTTTGCGCCATACGTTTACTATAATAATGGTTCTTTTGAAGGATTCTATGTTGAGTTGATTAATGAGATTATAGCTATTACTGGACACACAATTGAAAACATGTATACTTCTCCGGATCGATACTATGGACATAAGAGCTATAACGGAACGTGGAATGGAATGATTGGTGAAGTGATTAAACATGTATTTATTGATAAATTAAATTAATAATAATATTCAAATAAATCACTATATGTTTAACGCACAGAACGCAGATATAATTATCGGTGATTTAACGATAACTAAGGAAAGGGAAGAAGCGGTGGCATTCACTGTACCCGTTTTGAGTACTGGTATATCAGCTTTCATGAAGAAATATGATGCAATGAAAATTAAATCATGGTCTGATCTCGCGAGTCAAACCGATATCATGTATGGAATGATTGTTAGCGGTTCTACTCATTCGTTTTTTAAACATTCAATTAATCCGATCGTCAAAAAAATGTACGCCTATTTGTCAAAAAATCCTCGTTGTTATTCCTTAAGTACAGCGCAAGGAATTAAACGCATAATAAATGAAGATTACATACTGATTGGCGAGTCTTTAACGTTTGAGTATATCGCTGGACGTATGTGTGAGCTAACAATGATCGACGATCAGAATCTTAACGAGATTTCGTATGGTATAGCTATGGCTAAAGATTCACCAGATTTGAGCGCATTTAATGATGCCATCAATTATTTGAAATTTAATGGAAAGATTGACGAATTAAAGCAAAAGTATTGGAAGTCTTATTGTAACTAATCTTAAATTTTTAATATTGAATGAGTTTAATGGATTTTTAAAAATCATTAGTTAATTAATTTTTTCTAAAATATAATTGAAAAAATTAAATTGTATTAATCTTATTGTATTTTTATCGAATATAATATATTCAATATCTTGATAAATAAATAGTTTGCATAACTATGATCTGTCAAAATAAGATACAGCTTGTATATCTAATGGCCAACATTTATTGTTTTATATATGGTTATTAAATATTAAACGTAAAAGTTATACTGTAAAAGTTATGTGTCCGTACTTTCGTATACTTGCTTATATTAATAAATGGATTTTCGAAATTCCCAAAATTAGTGTCAAAATTGCTTTTCAATTGGTTACAACTCTAAAACTTATGAAAAACTAATCGACACAACATTGAAAACTGATTAGCTTTTAAAAAACAAACTTGTATTAAGAAATCACACATAACTAAGCCTATGGTTTCTCTAATGATTCAATTTGACGCGGATTCAAATTAATACTGATTAAAATTTGCAGTTTTTATTACCCCCTTAAACGAATTCAAAAAATTATTGTTTACTTTCGTAGAGTTTTTTTCGATGCAACGAGTTTTAGTCTTTTTTCTTTCAAAAAAAAGTGTACAAAGGCGAAACAATAAGATTTAATTTTAATTTAAATGTATAATGTAATCAAATATAATTCCCTTCTTTAATTAAAAATGTAAACCGAAAACTTAACATATTTTAAACTATTTTTTCAACCGATAACAAACAGAATTTTGAGTTTGTCTTACAAAAAGTCCGCTCCTCTTAGTTATAATTGAGGAGTACGATTGGAAACCGACTGTGAGAACACACATTGTTGTAAAGATCCAACAAACTCATTAATACACGGTTATTATTTGGCAAATAGATGATCAGGTCCGGGTCCTTGAGGGTCCTAACAAAAACCTGGACCTGAACCTGGGACTTTCTGAGCAATTCGAGACCCGGATCTAAAGCTTTTTCAAGGACCCGGACCGGGTCCGAGTCCTTAAGTCAGGGACCCGAACACGGACTCAGGACCTTGTTTACAATTAAATAATAGGAAAACAACGCAATATAAATGTTTATACCTCTTTAAATCATTATTATTTATTTAAGAAAAAATGTACATCTTTTTAGATAGTTCGTATTCACATATTTAAAGTGCAACGAAATTTATTAAATTAAAAATATAAAATTATTTTAGTTGAATTAAGAATTATTTTAATAAATTTAGGTCCCAGGTCCTAACAGTTAGGGACTCGGACCTGGACCTACTTGGACCTGGACTTAAATTAGCAAAACCTGAACCCGGACCTTTTATGTTTTGAAGGACCTGGACTCGAACCCGAACCCTCAAGGACTCGGCGCGCCTTAGGTCCTAAAAGTCCTAAGGCGCGCTTATGCTCATCTATATACCACAAACTCACTACGTTTAATTTTTTATATTTTACTTTTCATTAATCTTTTAATAATATAAGATTTAAATTTTAACAATATAATAAATATTTTTGAATTTTTAACAAAATATTAGGCTCCTAATAAATAATGATGAGTAATCTCAAGCCCAGACAAGCTAGCTCAAGCCTATCATGCTCAACTTAGAGATTTAGGGTAAATCTAAGGCTCAAAGCTCAGAGTATGTTGGGCTTAGATTTATAATCTCAAGCTTAAGCTATAGTCCAATGAGCTTCTTGAGCTTGAAAAGTCATTAATGGACAATATTTTACATAAAATGTACCAAATTATATCTAAATATAGCTTAGGCTAACGAAATATTTCAATATTTGTATAAAATATAACAATCAATATCACACAAGTCAATATTTTAATTAATATAAATAAAATTTTACAATTTGTTATTTATAATGTTTTGTTTTTAGAAAAAATTTTTTCTACTTGTAAGCTCAGGTGTTCGGACAAATTTTTAAGCTCAAGCTGAAGTGTGTAACTTTTTTTGAAGCTCAAACTCAGATTTTGAGATTAAGCTCAGAAATTTCAAGCTCAAGCTCAGATAAATTGAGCTTTCTCTAATCATTACTAATAAAATCCCTCAATAAATATATAGAAAAAATCCATTAATAAATATAAAGAATGAACAGACAGACGTATAATATGTTTCTCATTAGAAATAGTATTATAAAAATCAATGATTTGTACAAAGTTTTGAAATATTAATGAAACTATTTTTTATTGTTTTGTTTAAAATAATTCAATATTCAACCGCTAAATAATTTTTCATACTTGTATTACTTATTGGATTTCATATGAATTTCATATGATATTAATTCCATTGATTGTTATCGGAATCTTCTGATTCGCTGTGGTCTTGATTTATATTCATAGCTTTGAATCGTGCCTGAAGTGCTTTCTGCATATCAGTCTGTTGTCCACCGGTTTTCTGCGACTCTTTGCTCTTAGTTTTATTAACTTTTTTCAATGAAATTGTTATCAGACTTGGTTTGGATTTTATTTTTATATGTTCTCTATATTACAATAGAGAAAACAAATGATTGCGAAGCTAAGAGAACACGTAAAACATTTCATAGAAGAGACAAATTTACACCAAGATTTTCCAGACCAGGTATTACATTACAGAACACAATAATTTTGCTATAAATTTAATTTGTTAATTTTAAATGTAGGCATACGTATGCGCGTATCAGAAAAAAGAATTTCAGAAATTAATTGTGGACTAAAACCAAACATATATTATATATCTGGTGATGAAGATGTGATACAAAATGAGTTTCCATTCATTGCAACTCTTATGACATCAAATTAATTTAGTTGTACGGCAACTATAATCAGTAGACGATACCTCATAACAGCTGCCACATGTTTTTATGGGTAAGATTTTATACTGGAAATGAACGAAAATTCACCGTTTTTGGAATAGAGATATACAGCAAATAACTATTCATTTTCTAAAGTTAACAAATGATTATACCATAACATGCTTTGCGCGTAAAAGTTAACGAATTATTTTACTTGCTTAACATTTCATTTCAGAATGTTTGTTTCACTGCAATATTTAAACAAACTTTGTCCATAGTTTCGCCTTAAAGTTTTATTTTTCAGAATATCATAACAATCTAAAACAAGTTCTGGTAAAATGAAATGTTAAGAATATAAAATGATTCGTTAACTTTTACGTGCAAAGCTGATTATGGTATTAAGATTATTGATAACTTTAGAAAATGAATAGTTATTTGATGTTATTCCAAATTTAAACATCTGTGCAAAGTATATGATTTGTACGGCAACTAGTGATGGCAAGGCTCGATCTCCAAGCCTTCTGCTGGAGCCTGAGCTTAAGTCTCCAGATTAGAGCATACACTTCGAGTCTAAAATATAGTTAGAGCTTAAGCCTGAACCCGAATAATAATTTGTTATTATGTATTTTTTATTTAGATTGGATGCCATTCAATTGACAAAATTTATTATTAGAGTTGGTTCTCACAAATATAGTGATGGAGAGGATTATAAGGTATTAAACGTAATGATGCATCAAAAATATGATTACCTTAAAGTGACGCATAACATCGCGTTAATTAGAGTTGAAAGACCTATAAAATATAGTACAAGAGTTAATGCTATTTGTTTGCCAACAAATAAATACGAGGAACCAAATGGTGTTTTGACAACTGTCGGTTGGGGTCTATTAAATGCGATGAATGAAAATTGGGCAGTAATACTTCAAAAAGTTGATCTTCCAATTATTTCGGATCAACAGTGTTCTGATACGTATGATACGATAGACATTAAAGTTTATCGTTCTTATCTTTGCACACATTTAACTACGAAACACAAGTGTGTGGTAAGAAATAATTAACTATTTTAAAATCAGTTTTATCAACTTTAATCTAATATAAACTGAATCCTCTTATTAAAAACTATATGTCTATATTTTGCCTTACATTTGCAATACACGTCTAAATAAGCCAATATATATCTGACCGGACAATGAGATCCCTGACAAATCATTTTATAATTATCTCAATCCCTGTCTTTAATAAATGCAATATTTTTATGACTCCAGAATAGAATTAAATAAAATTTTTGTATATTTATAAAGTTATATTGTAATCTATGATATTCTAAATAATTAAGGATTTCGTTAATTTTATAAATTATGTATTGTTTAATATAATGCTTTTTAAATTAAGGCAAATTATATGCCAGTGATAATGTAAAATCTAAACTATATTTTCATCTTACTATATATTACACAATATAATTTGTATTTTTAAATATATAACACTATTAAAATGATTAGTATTATGGTTCGCCAGCATTTCAATATATTAATGGCAGAACTGTTTTAGTGGGCATATCATCAGCTATTAATCTTCACGATATGTGTTCACCAACATTACCATCAGTTTTCACTCAAGTGTCTTACTTTATTGACTGGATTTCAATGAAAATTCATTATAAACCAAAACCTATTCCACGTAAGCGTAAACATCGACGCAATTATTAAAATCTAAAACATATTTTAGTGGATCAAAATATTTTTAGAATAGTAGTTGAATAAAGTTAAATATAAAGTTAATAAATTTAGTTTTATAATTTTGTACATTTAATTCAATTTACTATTCAAAATTAATTAAAATAATTATAAATAAATTTAATACATTTAAGTTGTTTATCATAAATATTTCAATTCAATTATCAATCAATTTAGTGTCCGAATACCGAAATCATAATAATTTAAAATAATTTAAAATAATTTAAAATATGAGGAAAATGATTGATGAGAATATGCATCACAAATCAATTAATTAATTATTTTAATTTATAAAAATAATAATGTATGAAATTATTTTTTATACTGATATAATTTTGATCTTAGAGAAATCTTTAAATTACTAAAATAATTATTGATTTAATTTGAGTATTGGAATTTCGATTTGACAATTAATAAAACCAGATTAACAATATTACGCTTTTAAGATAGAATTATAATGTTTACAGATAGAGTTAAACATATTTATTATTATGTAATATTATTCAATAAAAATATTTAAATTTTGCATTAAGTATAGAATTTTTTCCATCTATTATAAAATGTTGAAAAATATCGGATTAGGTGTGAAGGAATAACTTGCTTTTATTTATTTGGTGTTAGTGATGATTATAATAAATTAAAGCATACTAACCGTTAAAGCAAAGGTTAAAGTTTATGATTAGGTTCAAATGATTTTTTCTAATTAATAGAGCTTGAAACTAAAGCATTTATAGCATATGAAAATAGCGCTATAAATGGCTTTAATAAAAGACAAAATAGCACTTATAAATACCATTTATTATTTTTAAAAATGACAAAATATTTTTGAATAATTATTCTGAATCTATTTCTAGCCAAATAAAAAATTTAAAATGCAACTTTTCGATTGTATTGAAATATTTTTTGAGGAGAAGGGGAATAAATTCACCAGATTTAATCAACAATTTAATCTGTTTCATCCAAAATAGAATTAAATTATAACAAATTTTAACCTGATCTGTGAAGTGGTTTAAAGTTAGGTTTAAAGAATTAATTTAAAGTAAACAGTTATAGATTTTCTTAACCTTTTGATCTAAAAATAAAATTTGGTTAATTGGATAAATTCATTTGCGTTTTTGTGGGATTTTATATTGAATATTCAAGGATTCTCTTATAAACGTAAACAAATGTTTAGAGACAATGTAGGATATGGTGAGAATAAAACAAAGCCGATTTAATTCATTAGATTTTAAATGAAATAAATTAACTGCGGAAAAGTAATGCGAGCGGAATTGCATTTTGAGGTTCAACGCATTATTTTTTGACGTCAATTCGCGATCAGTTTTCGCATTGAAATACATATTTATTGTTTTGCAATATTATTACGTAAATTTCATGTGAAAATTTTATTTACTTCGACACACTTTTCTCAGATAATTTTTTAAGATTAGATAAAACAAAATTTAATATTTCTATAAATCTATAGTGCATTATAAGATTTTTTTTTATTATGATTAAAGAATTAAAAAAAATGAATTCAATTTTATCAATAATTACAGCAATTGTCTTGTTTTCGTCAACGAGTGACGCATGCGATTGTATGAGACGAACGTTAGAGGAAATGTATTGTCAGGCAGATTATGTGGCAGTTATTAAAGTTGGATCGCGTGTATTGGAAGATCCGGAGAGAGAGACCACAACACGAGCTTATTATAACGCGTCTATAGTAAGAGTTCAAAGAGCAAACGACTTAGCAGTGGATGTATTGAAAACAGCGAATAAATTGTGGACTAACGCTAACTCTGCTGTATGTGGTGTTAACCTTTCAGACGGAGAAGAGTATGTGATCGCTGGTTATGTGGATAATGGCAATCTTAGTGTATCGCTTTGTTCGTATCACGTTTTGGCTCAGAGTTTAAATCGAGAGGAGTTTGCGCTGTTATTCGGTGGCGTTCAAGGCGTTAGTCGTATTCAATGCAATACTACCATAACATCATAATTATTATGATTCTATTGTTTTAAAATAATAAATTATGTAACGATAGAGTGAAAATGGTGTCAAATTTTTATCGTTCGCATTAAATGTTAATGTCATTCATGTTAAACGTAACTTACGGTATTAATTATCTTAAAAGTTTTGTGTTGTTAGTGTTAGTCTTGTAAACTGATATTCGATAAAGTAGTCGGGTATGAGTCGGTTTGGATATAAACTCGTCGGGTTTGGGTCGGGTTTTAAAATTTTTATAACATCCGATTTATCCGATTTTTTAAAATAATATATACAATGATTAGAATAAAAATCGAAACTAAATAATAATTATTTGTTCAAATACTTCTTTAATTTTTAAATTAGGCATCAATTTTATTTATAAATTTTTAAAAATTAGTATAAATAGAAAAACTCCAATAAACTTATTTCTTACCATATATTAAATTGCTCGTTAAAGCAAATTACTTTATGATGTTATTGAATACAGAAAAATTGTGCTATAAATGAATGTTGAGTTAATAATGGCTTTTCGCCAAAAATTAAGTTACTAACCATATAAGGTTTAAAAAATCATACCAATCAATATTTTTTGAATTTTATATTATAAAACAAAATTAAAAGTTGAAAATTGATAAAAATAAGCGGTAAAGACATTTCACACATTAATTCAATCAATTAGAGATTTTCGGAATTTTGTTAACAAAATCTAAAATCCTTTCCATTCACGATATTTTTATGTGACAATCCCGTCCCGACAAATCCCGTAAAAAATTGGTCAATCCCGATCCTGTCCAGTTCCGATAATTTTTCCAGGTCTAATTCAAATCACAAGATTGTGACTTTAATTTAAATTCAATTTGATTAATATTAAGATTGAACTATTATCTTAAAATTACGTGTTTTAATATTTAATCTAAATGTTAATACTCTTTCAATAAATAAAGTTTTAATGTAAAAATCTTTTATTGAAAAACATTAAACAAAATACAACGTGTTATTTATTTTTCCATTTAAATACTCATTATAAAAGCGTTTACATTTAAATGATGATAATTATAATAACGATAAAAACTGATATTAATCAAGTGTTAATTTTTGATGCTTTAAAAACCATTAAATATTTTGTCAATTAAAAACCAAACAACTTTTGGTTGATTTAATGATTAAGAAATATTATTAAAACTAATTTTCTAAAAACAATGGTTAAATATTAAGCATAAAGAAAAATGATTAAAAAATTACATAAATTGTATAAATTCAAGATTCATTTGTTCAATATTTTACTATTACTTAAAGCATCATTTTTAATACTTCCAAAAACGTTTCACATAATGGAAACCTTTTGAGATCATATTTGATGGTTTTTGTGTTTGTGATCGATATTATGATCGATAATTAATTTCATTGTATTTATTGATTTGGGTCTTTGAAGCCAACATAACGTCCATAATTTGCTTCAATTCTTTTCCCTTATGTTTAAGCGAATAGAGTTCGTTAAC
>JAQGAW010004031.1:0-11494 GCA_034698025.1 Phthiracarus crinitus | reverse complement strand
TAACATAGAGAAAAAATCCCTTAATAAATATAGAGACCGGTCCACGGACATACAGACGGACAGACGGACAGACATCCACATAAAGTGAGCTAAAAAAGATTCCGTACATAAAACTATTTTCTTATTATCCTCTTTTTAAAAAAATAATGCTTAATTCGTACTCACATGGATATCAGTCATATTTATAGATAATGGAAATATACTATTAGCTGTTATAATACAGTATATTTCAGTTACAGTAGAATTACAACATAAACAATAATAAATATCAACCAATCGTTTATATTGTAAATGTAATTGTGTTATTAATAGTAAGTAAAAGGATAATTATAAATTGTGGCGTAGGATATACCGGTATATACATATATGGGTCAAATAGATTACCAAATGATCATTTAAGAAATATACACATTAAAAGTTATTTTAATATCAAATTCATTCAAATATAGAATTTAATGCAATTATAATTACAGAAATCAATATTTTTTAAAGAGAATTTTGTTGCTTTATATATACAATTTTGTTTCAATAATTTGAGTTTTGTAACAGAAGTGTTATATAAATTATATGCTAAAAAAAATATTTTTTATTATATTTTAAATTTTTATGAATTATGCGAAAAATATCAAATTATCTTTAGTAACCAATGAGATAAATATAGTGAGCAAAATACCAAATCTAAATTTGGTGTCATACAGAAAACATAAGAAATGATTAGTTAGTGATGTGAATATTCTAGCAAATAATATTCATATAACTCATGTATGAATACGTTCTCACATTTATTAGCATTTAATGCTATTTTCAAAAAGCATATCAAAATTATGATCAGAAATAAAGCAAATCAAATGAACAAAATAAAGTTAACAACAAAAAGATTAGTTAGTATTTTCTTATTAAAATCCACCGAAATTTTAAAAAATTATATTAACATTTTTACTGAGGTTTCGGATAAAGCGAAAGACCGAACGGTCGCGCATAACACTGGTCATAGCACTTCAACAGCTCGTGGTTCAAGCCGTGCGTTATCACTAAATTCTCGAGCGTAGAATTAATAAATGGTTTCACCGACTGTTTGGTTTGACTGCAATTGGGATCGTCTACAGCCTGACTCAACGACAGAGAGTGGATAAACATTTTGGAGCTCAAGTTCGGATGATAATTGGGATAAATCTGTCGCAAAATCGCAAGCATCTCATCGCCGACACTGATTGCTTCGTTGAGGTCCCGTTTGGTGGGCTGATTCCCAGCATCAAACGCCACAATACCCCGATCGGTGCTAAAACTGATAAACTTGTCCTCCAAATAGTGCAGTCTCTCGTAATCGATTCTCGCATCCATATTAGACACACATTTCTCACACTTGCACTTTTCGATAAAGTGGTTTCGTTTTAACAGGAAATGTCGCTCCGGTTTAGTCATTTCCGGATTGACGTACGAAAGGAATACCTCTTCGTTAGGTTTAATCGCTCGCAGAGCACGGACTACTAGTTTGTTTCGGTGACTCATGTATGCGGCATTTGGCAAACAAGAGTGATTGAAAGCAGTGACCGGTAAATAAATACCGAAACCGATAAGACTGGTTCGACCGCTAATCAATTTCTGATTCATTTGAGATTTTTCATCGAAAAATACCAGTGTTTCGTTAACTCGAATTTCGGACATGTTTGTGATGACGCGTCCGAGATATTGTATGAGCTGTTTATCACTGATTTCGATGCCGAGTTTGTCGAACACGTTTCGCAACATTAGTAAACCGTTTGGACGCCATTCAGTGTCTGATTTGATCTTATTTTCGTGAGTTATTAAGTCATTGAAACATCGCTCGCTTCGGTTATCATAAGTCGAGTACTTCTTTGTCGTAAAATCTTAAATGTTTTTAATATATAAAATAATATTATTTCAATTTTGTTTACGTGGAAACAAAATAAAAGCTAGAAAAACAAATCTATGGTTGGAATAGATAGATATAATAACCCATTAAGCTATCGAAACATTATATGAAATAATGAAATAGAGATTTTAAGTGCCACTCATTTGCGATAATGTTTCATCAATTATCAGCAAACGTATCAAATTTCGTGGCAAAATTTTTAAAAAACCGTTATAACATAAGATATCGATAGAAAAACCGGCGAAAAAATTAATTAAAATATCAAATTACAAATTTAACCGAAAAAATGAGCGCAAAGCGTTGACATACTTGGATCAGCTTTGGCCGAAACCACAAGACGTAGAATAAGCCTCACTAACAACTCGTCGGGAATTTTGAGATCCGCGTAATTATAGCCATTGTTAAACAGATCGCATTCGCGTTTATGAAGCTTCCAATCACTCTTCTGGCAGTTATGTCCGCAATAAAACATTTGTTGACATTTGGCGCACTTCTTCAGCTCATCGTTGTATAGCACGCAGTAATCGCAGTATAATTTCTTGTACTCCCGTTTGATCGCGTGTACCAATGGTTCGCTCACAACGATTACGTCTCCAGATTTATATCCGTTTGAGTGTGTCATCGATGATCGCATAACATTTAATTTTGATTTAATATTAATTGACCGATCAGTATATATAATTAGTGATTATTGTGTTAGTTATCGATACGAAACGCAAAACTGTGTTTTTATTGAGATATGCGTTGTGCGCATGCGCTCTGTAATACTCAATGCGAAACAGTGCGTTACAAATCATTAATCACATGAAAGGGGCAATTATTTATTGAAACGTATTGCACGAAAATTTGAAGATTTTCTGTTAAAAACAGATTTAAGTTAATTTGTGTTAAACAAAAATTTGTTATAAGTTTAGGATTAATTGCGGAAATATCGCAAATTGTTTTAGATATTATCCAAAACATAACAAACAAATAAAACTGATTGTGTTTATGACACACACGTTTAAACTGAAAATATGAGCGTTTTTTAAATATTTATTTTATTACTGCTTATAATGTATATTAAAATGAAATTTTCAAACTTATAATTTAAATTAATGTTAACTTATTAAATTACTAAGAATTTTTTATAAAAAGCAAAATAAATATTTAATAATTAAAAATCGGTTAAATAATATTTTTAAAGGTTTTAAAAATTTCGTGCTCAAACCCGTGTGTTATTTTAATATTGTTAAACACAATGATTTTGATTTTGTCGATATCTTCGGCAACACTTTCAGTATCGGTAATCATATTCACAAAATAAGCCAATAAATACAAACTGTATGCCGGATGAAACCCGCGGTATATTTGCTTCAATACCGATAACTGCTGTCTATTCGGACCGAAATCACTTAAACTTTTTATTAACTTATAGTTAATGGAATTGTCGGAAGTGTTTGCACATTTGCTGCACAAACACTCAAAATACCAATCGGTCTTAAGAATGGTTTTCCTCTCGGATTTCGATCTTTCGAGTGGTATATAATCGATGAAAATCTCTTCATTATCGGCGATCGAACGCATAGCTCTGATCTGTATTGCATTCCCAGTGTTAACGTATGCGGCATTTGGTTGACACGAATGGTTATAAATAGATAACGGAATAAATAAACCGAACCCTAAAAATCGATTTGAATAGTGGTTAACATCTCTCACGTCATAACTCTTATACTCGTAACCATTAACCACTATTTGACCGAAATATCGTAACATTGTTTCCTTACAAATCTCAATACCGAAACATTTAAATATATCGTACATTTGTTCAAACAGTTTATATCGAATGATGTCGTTTTTGATGTCATTGTCGTGACTGATCAGATCGTTAAGAGATCTGTACCGACCGTTATGGCACTTAACGCTTAAAGTGGCGGTACCTATGTTTCATGCATTATATTACGAATTACTTATGTGTTTAACGATTAATAGTTTTCATAGTTTTTCACACTTACTTGCGTCCGATTCTATAATGACTAATACTCGAAGAAGTACTCTAAACAGAGTGTCATTGTCGACCATTAACCACATTCTGTTACGCGAAAGCATATCATGCATATTATTATTGGAATCCATGCCATAATATCGCTTATAATAATTACATTCGAGTTTATGATACGAGTAATCGTTTTCATAACATTTTCGGTCGCAATAATACATGCGTTTACAGTGCGAACAGTTGACAACAGCACACTTGTCATTGTTGTTATGATTGGTATGACTGGTACTACCATTCAACCGTTCCATACAATAATCGCAATGAGATCCCTTAAAATCAGGGTTCAAAGCGTGAACCAGAGGATGACTGGTTATAATAACATCTCCAGTAGAATACGATTTTGATGACACAATTTGGTTGATTTGGTCCATTTGATTGTTTGCCGCCAAATCATAAACAACGTGTGCGTGTGTTGTGTGCATACAGTAACCCTTTCTATTCATATCATACATACATTTACCACACATATCAGTGAAACGAATACGTTTTCTATCGTTAAGTTACCTGTACTGTGCAACTGTACTGTATTGAACAGGTGTCTAAACTCACCCTTTTATTAGTATGCTATGAACAACTTTAACAAATATTTAACTTTTCAATTCCATTACCGTTCGATTACTAAATATTTTAAGTTTTCCCAAAACTAAGTTTACTAACATAATGATTGAATTAACTTTAGAATATGGAAAATATAGATTATCCCAGAAAATCTCGATTACTTATTGTTAGTAAAGAGAAATTTTGATTTTAAAAGTTTTAATTATTAATAAATAATTGATTAAATTATTGAAAAGTTGTTTGATTTTATATTTTTGAAAATTAAACAAAATATTTCTACCTTACTATTACCGGAAACAAAACACTTGTTTTAAGTTGTTTCGAAATATATTTAATACTTGTTTATCTTAAACTCAAGAAAAAAATACTTGTATGAAAATGAATAGAGAAAACGAACAAATTGCGCAAATAAATCAACTCAACTGATATTAAAAAACTTTGAAAGACACCTCATTCAGTAAATTTAATATATTTGCGTACTTTAATTATTTGGATCATTAAACTTATATTTCTTATTTAAAAGTTATCAATAAATTACAAGCACAAAGTTTTATAGATAAACTCAATGTCAATGAAAGCAATACCGGGTAATCAAGTATTAAAGTTCACGCGTTACTATAAATACAGTATTAAAATATTTTATCAAATAAACTCATAACTAATAGAAGAATTACAAAATTAAATGTAAAAGTATTATAAATTTTTTTATGAGTTTTAAAAACGTCTTCAATCCATTAGATGCTCTTTCGCGATAGAACTAAAATAAAAAGGTGGGCTTTAAGAGATCATTAGTAGTGCAGTAACCATTTTTTAGCAACAGACAAAAAATTGAGCAAAAAAACTAGTCATTATGTTTCATGTTTTGTTGTCTCGAGTGTTTTTATGAACAAAATTTACTTTTTTTCCATAGAAAAGATCATTTGTTATCTCTGAATTTATTAAAATTGTTTGAGCTAATTATTTTTTACCAAACACTGGAGAGTCACTGTGCGTGTGTGTGTAAATAAAGTTTACAAAAGATAAATGTTTTAAAGCTAACGATTAATCTATTTTTTCTTTTATTCTTCTACTTCTTGAGATAATAGAGTTTGATATCTGAAGTAAAAGTTTTTTTTCATTCAAGTGACTCTTATTCTTCTTCCATGAAAATTATACATGTATTAAAATGTATTATGAAAAAGTGGCTATTTTTATTAATGGTTTAAATGCGTTTACACGAACCTAACTTTTCTGATTATTAATTTAATTTTATGGAAAAATTAAATAAGTTTATATTATTTTATATCACATATTAATTTATAAAATCACTAACTGTTGGTTTAAGTCAGGATATCAATTATATTTAGACTAAATTAATCGAGCTTTAGGCTCGAGTTTTATAGCTTAGCTCAAAATACAAAGTTATTGATTCTTTAGATAAAATAATAACTTAAGTGATCACTGATCATCATTGTTTTGATCAATCACCAGGGTGTCCCAAGCTCTCTTTCGACAGACAGTCTCCTATCGACTTTTTTCTGTATTCGAAAGGGGGTGTAAATTCATTGGATTTAAGCGACAATATTTTAGCATCCATATCAAAAATTCTTTTCAAAAAAATTTTTTACGACGAAAGTCCGCGCCCCTCGGAAACTTCATCGAATTTAAACGATAATTTTTTTTTAACTTTAAGGAGGGTCACAAAACTCATCGGTTCGATTCAAAATTTTGGATATGGTGATCTATTTTTTCAACTTTAGAGACGAGGTATATACGGAGGACAAACCACCCTCTTGTGGTACACTGTCATTTATACCCGTTTATAAGATTATTTTTCTATTTATAATTTCCATTAGACAACTTCTCATTTATTCTAACTCCAGATAATTATTTTTTTTGAAGTTAAAATATGAGGCAATATCTGTAATAATAACTGAAGCTTAGTTTTCAAAAACTTAGAATAAAAATTTTGTCTTACAAAATTTAATAAATTTAATGGTTATAGAGATAAAAATTTTTATTATCGACTTTATACTTTTTTCAATATTTTTGGTGGTATTTGAGCTATGTTTAATCAATAGAAAAAGCTATTCAAAATTTTATTCATTTTATATTGACAATTCATATATTTTATTGTACACAAGTTGAAAAAATCATTTTCCATTCACATAAAGTTTAAAATATTAGTTTATAGAAAAACAACGATAATAGATAGCTCTATTTGCTTTTTGGATAAAAAATATGACATCTAAAACCATACATAGACAAACCCACAATTTTATGAACACTGTTAACAAATTAGCTTACATTTAACACGCAAAAAATTACTTAAATATAAAATGGAAATAAAATTTTAGTCTGATAATATGTCATACTATTAATAATAATAAAATGGTTTATCGTGTTTTTTCAAAAAATAATCCATTTATTACATAACACCGAAATATGTTCCGAAATATAAAAATATTTTCAATAACATGTCAGCTTTCGAACTCAATTGTAATCAAACATTCAATAAAAATGCTTTTTATTCTCTAATTTAATGGACTCCAGGAGAAGAATAAAACGCATCATTGATAATAAGCGAAGAATTTCAGTATTAAAGGAAAGTGACATTTAAGGGGAGTTGATGTGTGATAATAAAATCATTACTATTATGTTATTTGAAAAATGCGACTAAAATTATATTAACAAATACAAACTGCAAGTATATTTTAGGGTGTAATCAACTTAAAGCACAAAAACAGAGGAAAAACGCTTTTAAAATGTATTAATCAATAGAGTCAGTGAGTGAATGAGTGAGTGAGAGCGAGAATTTTTTACTTTGACAATAGATTTAATAAGATGCTTGTCATTGTGACTACTATTGTATTTGTGTCTTCATCTGACATCATCAAAAGATAATGCTAATGCATTCAATAGAGAGCATATCTCTCCATCAAATAAAAACAAAGACAATAGAAAAGGACAGATAAAAAGCTGAATGAATATGAGTCACAATACGGATGGAAAAAATAGACATTTATTGTACGGCACAAAAAAGCGTACATTAATCTATATTAAGTAACAAAAGTAAAGTAAAGTGTGAATTGAATGTATTGTAAATATAACAGAGTGAAAGAGCAAACAAATATAGTCACACCCCAGAAAAAATAGTAGTATGTATTGTGTTTTTTAAATAATTATTATATAGATCCGGAGCACACGACTACGAAAAAAAACTATAAAAAACAAAATAATAAGCGAATGAAAGTTTTTTGTTTAGTGTCAAAGGGAGGAGAAACGCTTTTCTCTTGATATTTGTATTGAAAAATTTGAAGACACTTGCTTTCAGTATTCACTTTTTTCTGATGTTCCTAACATAAAATATTATGCTAATTGGAAAAAAGTAGGAAAAAAAATTCCAGTCACACCCAATAAAATGCTACCTTTTATGGAAATTATTTTTTTCTCGTTTATTTTGTACGTTAATAGGTTTTATTTTAAATAATGAAGAAAAAATTCTTACAAAAAAAATTTTTCGTTCAAAAAGGAGTACATTTTTTCTCCCAAAAGTTTTCATGTAATGAAATTCTATCCCAAATGCAGTGAACACAAAGAAATTGATTGTATATATAATTAATTTATTTTAGTTTTAAAGCACTAAAAAGAAGAGAGAGAAAGTCAGAAAATAATCTCTTCTTTCCTCAGAGGATGAATAAATTTGTGTTAAACAATATGTGTCCTCGCAATCACACACCCAAAGGATTATTTATTAATATTAATGAATGCTAAGAGCTTAGGAATTTCTTCGCAACAACTCTGATACGTTTTTATGCGCGCTTTTTAAGATAATTATTTCTTATTCATTAAATAAGATGTCATAGAAAAAAAATTTAATAAGAGATTGCTTTTGAATAATCTAATAGACAGTAAGCACTTCACTTTTCAGAGCACTAGTATGAATACATTCATGAGTTCAGCTCAATTTATTTGTGTTTTTTATTGGAGAATAATTCACTATACAATTGATAAAGAAATAATTTCTTAATTTCCAAGATTTTGGTACTATTAATGCCCGCACTTTTGATGCTGAGATTTACACACGGATTTATGCAAATAATAACAAACAGATTGTCTTAATATTTAGTAATAACCAAAATGGAATGGTTATACAATGCATTAAAACACTTGATATATAAATATATTGTATGCCGTTTTGCGTATAACGTTAGACCATATGTCGTTTCCATAGCAACAATGATGACTTAAATTATTTTTTAAAATTGTTAAGTTATATGCATTTACAAGTTAGTAAAAGAATATTATAGTATGCCACATATATATGAATAAAACCAAATCTATGAGCAATAGTCGTATGCGTACTCTTTTAGCATTAATTGTCAGCTCAATGAATATGCAAATTATTTGACTAATTATAACTTTTCTTATAAACTGAGTAAAATAATATGCAAAAATACAAAAGTTGAGAGTATATTTGCATAGAAATTGCAAGCGATTGTTGATGTAAGAAAGTTTAACCTACTTTACAAATTGATAAATGGATGAATTGAGATAAAAATAGAGAAAAATGCTCAGTTAATTAACCTTTTTATTGAAATTGAAGCAAAAATTTACTTATTAATAAATAGTAGAGAGGAATCGCTACTGTGTCAGTCGCACTATTTTTATTTAATAAGTTATGTCACTTATTAATATGCATTCTGTATTCAATTTATTTTTACCAGTTGCGCAAAAAAAATTATTTCCAGTATTAATCGCAAGCTTAATAAACGTTAAACATTCACTTACATTTTGCCATTTTGCAGAGTATTGTGTCAATTATAAGCTGTTTTGAAAGTTTTCTTCTAATGTCTCATAACTGGTGAGCCACCAAAAAGTTTTTACACGTTTTTAAAATTAGTTTTATGATTTTTTCTTAATCTTATTTTACTGATTATACTAATAACTTGTTCATAAATATCTCACAATAAGATCCACAAAAAGCCAATTTTAAATCCCAAAGTTTTATATTTTCTTAAAAGATTTTAAACTAAAGTAAAAACAGATTTTGTGATAAAAATAATAAAAATATTACAGTTCATGTGTAAAAATGAATGAGTCAATGAAAAGAAAAGTTGTTAAAGAATCAATATTTGCACAAATGACTAGAGAGAATGTGACAGAACGTGTGTGATGTGTGCGATGTGTGTGTGACAGTGTTTATGCAGAAAAACAGATTGAAATGGGAGAGCAGGAGAGCGACCAAACACTATTTATTTAATCGCTGGCTTGAAAAAAGTATATAACGCTGACACCGAGAAATGAGACACAAAACTAAAATTAGTTTGTTTTAAGCCTTACCGTTAAGAATCAAATATTTATATAGAGATATATAAGGTATTTAAACGGGAAATGCACGCCAGAGCGCAAGACTCTCCGCTGCTGACGGATAACTGTGTGCCGCATATATGATCAAACAGTGGTACTGTTACAGTATTATCAAATCGATGTCTCTTTTGTGTTTCACTGACTTAATCACTAGAATCTCTGAACTGAAGAAATAGAAGACACATTTATATACCACTACCAGTTAAGCAGAGTTCTAGTTTGTCAGTGAGCCGTGAAAATTCAAAGTTGGGTCTACAAAACTGACACATTAATCCTTTAATTAATCCTCTGTTTAGTGCTCAACGATAAATAGTGTGAAAACGTGATAAACAACTCGCACCACACTCTTGTATAGAGTTGACGGTGAATGATAGCGTATATCGTATATATAGCGGTATTGTTTAATTAAATATGACATTACACATTGAAAATCGATCATTTTGGAAACCAAATAAATAAAATCATATTTTAATTTTAAGTTTGCAATATTAAAACAACAAATAGCATAAATGATTTAAACAGACGCTTAGCACTTAAACTTAATACAATTTTGATTAAATATGTCTTCAGGAATATTTGTCGACTTATACAAGACTGACATGATATAAAAATGAGTCTTAAACGATTATTTATAGTGATGATAATAAGCTCATTTTTGTTGAACTTATTCTCATTATTATTAATTGAAGTATATTACAATTTATCAACAAAAACAAATGTTTATTAAAGTTTCTCAAGCTATGAGTTATGAGCTTACCCAGACTCGGAAACTCTAGGAGGGGGTCAGATCCATAAAATCTCAAATTTTAGTGGGGTGGGGGTCAAAACTCATCGGATTTAAGCGGCAATGTTTTTGGACTCATGAAGCTCCCTCGAAAAACTCGACGAATTTAACCGGCAATTTTTACAATTTTCGAATTTTCGTGGGAGTCAACTTTTCCAATATTCTAGGGGGTAAACCCTGGGGTAGCACCCCATTCAGGATAACAATAGTTGTGAGCCAAACTCAAATATCGATATAAATGAAATAAACTATGAATTACGTCACTAACATCAAAACTTTATTTGATAAATATAAATCATACATGTTTTTGACGCAATTTTCCGCTACCATTGTGTGAAGAGGCGCCACTATGAGGCTTACAGTAGCGCCTCTTCACACATTGGTAGCGGAAAATCGCGTCAAAAACATATATGATATAAATACTGTAAAAGAAATGAATTATTATTTGTTCTCTCATTAACTCTTCTATCATTAAGCGCCAGTTTACTCTTTAACCATAGAAACGATAACCCATTATTTCGTGGATATAAAACGAATTATATATTATTGCTTGTTCTTAATATACAAATTAAATCGATACATTGTGTACAATAATTATACAATGATATTTACTCATAAATTGATCGATTTAAATGAAATATTAACTTTTTGATTTTTTAATTTTATGTAACGTATGAAAAATGATAAAATTTTAGCATATTCTTCAAAAATTATTGCTAAAATGCAAAAATATACATAAACGCCACTCAATTATCATATGCATTATTAGAAAAATAATTGTTTAAATCATAATTAGTAGTATATGCTCGTTTGGCGTTTCCTTCACGCTATGGGATGACGTCATAAACACACTATTTTTATCAGCGATGCG
>JAQGAW010004030.1:0-11496 GCA_034698025.1 Phthiracarus crinitus | reverse complement strand
TCACTAGACATATAGCAACACTTCCAACACTATAATCACTTTCAGTCTTATCTCAATTCAACATATATCACAGCTCATATTCACAAATTTTCAAAATTCAATTCAGTCTTATAGAGTGCAACCGCAGTATACACTCACTCGATTCTAAAAACTCTACCTTAACAGCTCACTGTTCAGGTACCGACTGCCGTAATTTTTCTGTAACTGTCACTTTTTAGCGCTACATAAAGTTACTCAAAGCCGACAATCAAACATTAATAACAAAACATGTATCAGAACTTCCCGTCAAAATTAATCCCAACACTTCAATCCGGTTAAAATCTACAGAAAATGTATAAACAATTTCAGTAAAAACATCCTTAAACCAAATACAACAGTAAAATTGTTGCAGATTTCCCCCTTTCTTTTGTAATATTACATCCCTAAAACTCATTTCAACCCCCGTTTTGTTATTCTATTGAACATATAGTTTCTGTTCATATAACAGTTATGCGGATGTTTGCAGCATATATAACAAAAACTTATTTTTTTGGAAAGCTCTCAACAAATTTGTTATACTCACAGGATTTCATTTTATAACCCTATATGCACACATACTCTACTAATACATTCTATATAAAGAAAATCCACTCCGGTTTCCACCTGTCAAAACAAGATTGAATTCGACTTCTTTGAATTTGAGAATTTTACTGTCAGTCAACTTTCTTCGAATCCGAAGCGGTTCGGCTTGCAGTTCAACAGATATCGGTTTCGCTTTCTTTGATTTACGCGCTCCTTTGCCTTCTGGATGATTCACTGCGTTTTCATTCTGTTCTGTGGGAGGCGTTATCTGTTCATCGGTGTCCCACTGTTGTGTCTGAGAATTTTGCTGTTCTTCAGTCGAATTTGAGTTTTCTATGTCTTCGACACTATCGCCATTCTTTTTTTTGTGTATTGCCTTCAATAAGTATAGTCGCCCCCTGTATCAGAACAATACCATTTGGATCGAGACGTACGCGAACTTTTATTTGATTTTTGTTAACTTGAATCGGTTCTGAACACTTAATCTTGAATTCACCGATTGGAATAACTTGTTTGGAATCATTGACATAATCGAAAGCTGTTGTTAACAGAAGTGATTTGCAATTGATTGCGATTTGTTTGCTGAACGGCATTTGGTGTGCTCTCGGAAACAAAACGCGCACTGTTTTAACGTCATTCGCATTTCCAGTGTCAGCTTTACTCCAATAATGAAAGTAAATTTGGTATGGATTGAAGTCGCAAACTTGCATTTGTCGTGCAATTTTGAATGTCGGACTAAGCATTGCGCACTGAAGAGCGCAACCGCGAGACACCTCTTCGTCTGCGTTAACCGTTGTCGACGCTTCCACGCCAAACGTCGCTCTAATCGAACGCTTTGTTTCCGGCACACGACTCGATTCTCCAACTAATTCGCACGAATCGATTCGAAATTCACCCAACTTTCCTTTATTATTATCAGCAATAAACTTATCGGTTGCGTATTTTAGTGTTCTTACAAACACTTCGTTTATCTTTAGTAGCAATGGTTTAGCCAATTGTTCAAACAAAGTGCGATCCATTTTTTCGGAAAAGTTTCTCTCGTCATACAAACATTTGATATTAATGGACGAATCATTACTGTTCGCACTCATATTTTTCTTCAATTTCTCGCATTCAGCAATCAGTCTAAAACGCGATCGTTTGTTAAGCTTCGGGTTTTGCTTTTGGATGAAATAATTGGCGATCAACTCATCAAAATGATTTCCTCCCAAATTTATCTCGTATTTTATCGCAAGAACTTTCATATAATGTTCTTTATTATTATACAAAACAATCAAACCTTGCGCTGAACTGTGATCGGCATCGGACATATCAGGATAATTCTGAACGGATCGAGTCCAGCAATCACTGTCGCATCCCTTAACGCTTTTCGCTGAGAGTCAGTGAAATAATTTGGATAATTGATCACACAGTCTATCGAATTAGAAGATACTTGAAGTAATTTTGTGAAGATCATAGCCATCACTTGAACGGCAATAAATCCAAACGCGAACTAATACCTCGCCATTCGGTGCCGCTTTTGAAATGGTTATTCTTCGTGCAACTCTTTCAATAACTGACCCATCAAACTGTTGGGCGCTAATGTACGCTGGTGTCGATCTCCGAGTGAATTCGCCATAAGCACACGCACGCAAAAACACACACATTCACATATAAACCACATACAGGACCGACACACTTACATATTTAAAATTAAATAATCAATTTAAATGCCCACCGTTTTGCGCGGACGCCATTTGTGGTCAATACTTTATTATATTAAATTCTTACAACTTATCGGTACCAGTGCCAACACCCAAGTGAGCACTGGTACGCACAGAATTACAAATACTTAATATTCCAATACGGGATGTCATATGGACTTTGTATGTCTAGACATCCCGTATGCTATCAAAACATCCTGAATGCATATAATATTATATTTAAATTATGGCATCTTTAAAACAACATTTTCTCAATATAAGAGTGAAAATATATCTTCAAGTGATAATAAAGAAGCATTTTGTTCAACTTGTAGTAATCCTATCAATTGTTTAAAGGATGGTAGATTTGATAAGGCAAAGGTTGACCGACACATTTCTTCAGCATGTCATCAAAACAAAACAAAAAAGTTGAAAACCGATCATATATATTGTCAAACATCAATTATTGCTTCTATTAACAATCAAATAGAAAAGAAATCGCAACAACAATTGTTTAACGAAAATATTGCGAAAACCTTCATCGAATCTAGTATTCCTCTATCAAAATTGTCAAACCCTTCACTTAAAGAGTTCATTATAAAGTGGACAAAACAACACCCACCAGACCCAACAACATTATCTAAAGGTTACGTTGAACCTATCTATAATAAAACTTTAAATGATATCAAAGACATAATTGGAGTTAATGCTGTTCAGTTTCAAATTGACGAAACAACTGACCCATTGGGTAGGGTTGTTGTTAATATTCTCGTTTCGGTTTCAAATGGAGAGCCAAATAAACCAATGCTTCTTCACGTTGTATTTGTCGAACAAACTGATCATAAATCTATACAACAGGAATTTTCGCGAGCCTGCAAAAAGCTGTGGGATGAAGAACTATTTGACAAACTAATGATAGTAACTACTGATCAAGCATCTTATATGCTAAAAGCTTTTAAAAATCTACGCGCAAATTTATATACAAAGTTATTCCATGTAACGTGTTTAGCTCACTATCTTCATCGTGTTTGCGAATCAATTAGAGAATCATCGACAGAAGTAAAGTACTTCATTTATGTATATAGATAAAAATGTTAAATTATATCTTGAACATTACTTTAAATTAAAAAATTATTGGACTAATTTTCTTTGTATTTCATTTCTGTTTCAAATTTTAATTTGCCTTTGAAGTTTGTTCTGTTAGTTAAATCAAATTAGTCATAATTGATCTTAAATTTGATTGTAATCGGAGGAGATATATTTCACTTTATTTCTAATTTTTAATGGAGAAATCTATTCATTTGAGTAAAAGCTCCTCGATAGGGTGAAATCTCTTCGTTAAGGCGATGTTACTAAAATAAACTTTTTTTGATTCGATTTTTGGTAAAGTCATAAGGTTTTTTTTGCCAAAAGACATTCCAACGGCAACTTTATTCTATAGCTAAAACCCAAAAAACTTATAAATTTAGCAAATATAAAGTTTAAAAATAAAAATAAACTCTGACTTATAATAATGTCAATAAATAACAAATTATATTAATCGTGGCTATATTTTGTTCAAATTTATGCCACTAGAGCTTATAACTCATAGAAATTTAATGTTTATCTGTTTAAAAACTTATTTTTAAAATAGATTTGTTCTCAGGTCGGTCATACCGTCGGTTAATCTAGTTTGGAATTCTTATGGAGTTTGATCGATTTGGTTTTTAGTTATTCTTTTCGGTCGGTTACATAGTTATCAAAAATTATCCAAACCCAGTCAATAAATCGTTAACTCGTCAAACAGATTTATTAAAAATTTTCTTGGGTAGTAGTTCTTTGACCCGACCTGAACAAAAATATCTTAAATTTATATAAAATTAAAATGAGAAATTTAATGGGCTAAACGAATAGACCAACAAGAAACTTTATAACGCGAAAACCCGATAAATGACAAATAAATCTGGTTAAAATGGTTAAATAATTGAAAAACACAAAATTTGATTTAAAATTTTGATTATATAAGATGCATATTGATTCTAATTTGAAGTTTAATAAAGTCAAAATACATTCAAATTTCTTTAAATTTAATATCAAATAAATGATTATCGGTTTCATTAAGAATTTTATAAGAAAAGATTAATAACAAATAACGAATTGATAAGAAACCTGTGGGGTAAAATTATTGGGTTAAATGACCCGGAAATCTTTATTAATTATTACTAGTTTCTTAAGTTCGCGATATGGATAAATGCATAAAAACGAATGGAAATGTATAAAATTTTAAGTTTTACGGTTTTCATGCTTATATTGAAAATTACGACTAAAGATCCATAATTTCACAGGTGTTTAAAATGTGAAAATAAATTAAAAAAAGTTATTATTCAGCTAATCTTAAAATAGAGATATTGAAGCTACACTGGAATCAGTTCCGCTAGATTTAGGAGTCTATTTCTAAAAGCGTCTTAAAGAATGATCGCTTTAGTCTTATAAAACACCGAACATGCGTTTAATCAAATACCAAAGATTGGCTTTTATTATTGCAAAGAACGTTTTGTATGAGACAGTGATATGATGCGCATCTTAACTACACAGAGTCAGATTTAAGAGTGAGAGTGATTATACAATGCTAGGAGAGACATTAATTGAGACTATTATGCCCATAGTAATAACTTATTAGTAAGCATAGCTCAAGGCTAAGATGCATATTGTATAATGAGAAATGCGTATTGTTGATGGAATATAAACTATTAGAAATAATAGGGACCAAATGTTATCGCAATGAGAAGTGTGAATAATGGGTCACTACAATATAAAATCAGATCTAACTTTTTAATATAATTTTGTGTATAAAAATTTAATATTGTTGATTTTGTTAGGTTTTATAATATTTATAGTGAAGTAAAGTATGGAAACTAATTATATCGTATAGTTTAGACAAATAACAACAAAATGTCAAATTTTTAATTTTAAAATATATTTCAGTAAAATGAGTAAATTAACTATTTAAATTTAAAAATATCACAATATTACCTTATAATAATTGATAATTAAAACTTTTATAGTTTTTTCACATTAAACGCATTCATATTTCTAAGGTTTGTTCATTCAAGTTATTCGGATGCTGGTTATGTTAAATATCATATTTTTATAAAAAATAGTCAACGGATTCAGGATAATCCTTTTTCTTTTAATGATAGTCAAATTTGTAGAAAATCATATATGAACACTATTTATACTATTTTAACATTTTAACACACATTTGTTCTCCGGGAAAATTCTAATTTTCTCTTTTAACTCCTTAAAAATTATGATAATCCTGTATTTCTTTGGCTTAAAATTTGTTATTTTAAATCCGTTTTTGAAACATTTTATTTGATTTTAATCCTAATTTTTTCATTTTAATAAAATTTTGCCAAATCTTTTTCTAATTATATAGATTAATATCTCTCAATAAATATAGAGTTAAAAAACAGATGGACAGTCATGTCAAATCAAATCAGCTCTTTATACATATTCAGCTTAAATTTTATTTTACTTGATAATCCTTGTTTTACACCATTTTCCTTTTTACGTCCTGAATATACTAACTTTTTAGTCCTGAGTCCGTTGTCTCTAATAATAAATAATGTTTAAATTTAAAATTTTAAAATGCCACCCAAAGGAGCATCAAATACTGCTAATTTTAAAATACGTTTAGTTTAATTATAAAAATTCAAAGAAGCTCTAATTTACTAAATTCAAAATTTATTTTGCATAAACTATTTAATGGAAAGGCCGTACTCTATGCATAGGAAGCAACTATTTAAATTTTGTATAATCATGTTTCTTCAAAAGAAAATACGCGGCTTATAGGGGTAATTTAAAATTGACAACCTTTGTTCATATGTTTATGTATATGTTTGAAGCAAGAGAAGAAAACTTTTAACGGATAATCTTATTTTCAAAGTTAAATATTTTAGTCAAAGTTTCGCTAAAAGATAAAATATTTTTACCGGTTAGTCAAAAATATTACAAAATTTAACTTTATTGACTTGTAAACAATACTTTATTAGCAAATTACTAATAAAAATCCTAGTTTAAATTCATTGACAAATCATTTTAAAAGATAAAGAGTTGAAATGATAATATTTTCTATAAGTAATAATTATTATAGAGATAAAAAGATAATTTACTTTAATAATTTTTATGATAAAAATTAAAAATAGGTTAACCCTGCGGTTAATTAAGTTGAAAATAAAGTTAAAAGTTTGTTAACCGTTAAAGTTAAAAGTTAAGACATTTTTACTAGTTAAGGTTAGATGTTAAAGAATATCTTTATCTATTAATCGATGATCATCTCAAAGTATTGATTCATAGAAATGGAGAATGCAAATTAATTAAATAATTTAAAAATAAATAAATTAAAACATTTATAATCATATGACAGAATTGAAAATTTTGGTTTCCATAAAAAAATTCTTTCTTATTCTTAAAAAATTATTTAATTTATGAATTACTATCTTAGTAATAATTAAAAACTAACTTTTTACTGTGTTCTAGTATACTTGTGCTTTAATTGATAATAATTTATTTTTTTAAAAGAAAAGTATAAATAATAAAACAACACTAAAATTTAATTTTATTCAATGAAATATGAGAGGGTTATGCGTTATCGCTAATAAATCCGATCGCTATTTAGTCTCTTTACTGTATTTATATGCGAACATTAAGTTTTAATAATTTAATTAATTACTAAAAGATCAAAATATGTTTGAATTAAAGATGAGTGTCAAAATCATTAAAGAAAATTCATAATATTTTTAAAATAAAATGAATTTAATATTATAAAACATAAAATTAAGCTTAAATTTTTCCTCAAAACTCCTTATAAAACGTAATTTATAATTTATACTAAATTGATTATTTTAACTTTAAATTAAACATTTCATTATAAAATAGTCAAATAAAATGTAGAGAAAGTTATATTATTTAATTAACTGTACTATTTTAGTATGTAGTGTTTTATAACTAAATTTAGTCTAATAATATATTCGCATTTTGTAAATATATGTTAAATTTTATGGTATAAAAATTTCCATTACTTTGTCTACAATATCTTTTATTAATATAAAATATAATACTTGCCATTTAATTATGTTGGAATAATAAGCAAATAAGTATTAATTTTTCAATGAATTTTGAGAAATTTTATAAGTGTTAATACTTTTAAGTGTTATTAAATAAAATTTTTGAAAATTTTAAAATTTCATTATTAAAGGAAAGCTATGCTTAAAATTACTGAAAAATTAATCTAAAACATACTTTTAAAAACAGGCAACATTTCCAAAAAAAACACATTTATAAATAATTTCATTTTTTATAATTTAGAAAAGTTTAAAAACTTACATTAATTTTTGTTTCTATTTATCTTCAACACAAACTGGATATGAACAATACTTTTATTTTAAATTTTTGAGCAATATATAGACTTTTACTGGCCAATTTTTTTAAAAAAATACAAAAAACAAAATGATTAAAAATCGATTTTCTCATTTATTCCAATCCGGAAATATCTAATTATTTATTTTAAATAATGGAAAAATATTAATTTATTTATTTTTATACTTTCTAAAATACAAAAACTATTTTCGATTAAAAATGAAACCTATTATTATTTTACCGTTGACCTATTTATGTATTCTAAGAGAGTTTGAAAAACAAAACATTAAATCTAAACTAGAAATTTTATTTTAGTTTTGGCTTTCTTAATGTGAGTGTGTGCTCAAGTGTTTAAATCAAGTTTTTGTTTTTAAAATTCTATTTCATTAAAATTACATTTTAAATGTAAATTCTACATTTTAATTATAATTTAGTATAATTTATTTATATTTAAAATTAAATCATTTAGGTTTTAGTTTCATTAATAAATGCATGTTTTGTTGTTTTATACTATAAGTGCAATAAATGCCATTTTGCTAAATTTAATGCAAATTTTAAACAATTTTAAAAAATATCATTTAAATATTAAGATTTTTTGTGACCCCTCGGAAATATTATTGGAACCTTTATAAAAAAAATGCAATTATTTTACGAAATTTTAAAATTCTTTACAAATATATACTATTATAGTATTTTGTTATTTATTTAAATTAAAGTGGTATGTTGCCGCTAAAGCTGCCATTTAAAATTAAACAGTTTTTAATAAAATTTTAAACTATTTATATAAAAGGACAGTTCGTATAAGATTTCAATGCAGAAAACAAGTTTTTAGCTTACAAATTACTATTTGAAACCTTAATAGCCACACATACTTTATGTGGCTTTTGAACTAAACCTTATTTTTTGATCTAAAGGTCAAGGTATTCAACGCCAAAATATGTGTAACAAAATTGCATATAAAAATCATACAACATTTGCACAATTAATTGATAGGATTTATTCTCGCTTTTAAACTGCTTAACACTTCACTGGAACATCGGGATAAAAATCGACACAAACACACTTTACGCGCCTATAACTTTTTAACTATAAACAGGGAATTTATGTGACATTAGGTATTCCTCAATTAACATATCTTTAGTGTATCATTAATTTTTAGCCGATAAATCTCTTAAGGGAAAAATAATATAAACGTTCCAAGAGGATAGGGTAAATTTCTTACCCCAATGTACCGTAAATGGATGGCAATGCTTTTCAATGCGTTATCTCCCTTTAAGTTAGTTTTCTCAGTATAACATTGTGCGTATATGCATTGATGTGCAGTTCGTAATACGTGACTCGCAAAGCACTGTTTAAATGCATAAAATATTTTTATCCCATAATACCTGCAGTGTTATTTTTTTAGGTGTTCCAGTGAAGTGTTAAACAACCCCTAACTTAACGTTAAAAAATTCCAATATTTTTCCCGATACCTTCAAACCGTGGATAACAATTTTCTTATTTATATTATACCCATATCTGTTACCGTTTGGCCAGAATATATTTTTCAAAAAACAGTTACCAAATTTAATATTTAGAATAGTATAAACTATTAAATATTTTTATTTTGTCCAACTTTGTTAAGTTCTTTGTTATTTATAAAATCAAAAAAAGTGCTTTTAAAACGCTAGTTTATTACATATTTGTAGCAATTTATAGCGCTAGCATGATAGAAAGTTTTTGTATTAATTTCAAGATATATATTCACAATATAGTTTTAAATAACTGCGTTCACGTGAAAGAAGATATATGATCTATAGATTCAACACAACACAGTGACCCAATTCTCAGTCTTGTTCATCACACATACACACTTACGCTCTCTCTCTTTCAATGCCTTTCGGCAATTCATTATTATTAACCAGTATATCCCTCTCTATAAGTGCTATATTGGTTATTTATTAACGCTATTTATAGCTCTGTTTAATATGACATAAATGCTATTTTTTTTATTTTCAAAATTAAGAGAATTTCCGCTAATAATTTTTAAAAAATCTTGATTAGTTTACCCAAAGTAGCACTCAATACAGAAAATAACTTAATTTCTAAAAACACTTTAGCAATAACAACATGTTGTACCGTTTGTTAGTATCCAAACAAAAGCAGATTATTAGTTCAAATTTATTACCGAATAGATTAATGCACTGATTTATGTGTGCATAAACTTCAAAGAATAAGCCAGTATTTACCGGTTAATAACTTCACGCTAAAAGTAGAATAAATTTTTATAACGCTTTTCTGAAAATAACTAACAATTTAAGTGCTTTAAGTCAAAAATAAAAGGAAAAACGTTTGATACAAATATAATATATAACATATAATATAAAAACGTGTTTATTAAAAAGTATGTAATAAAAGTAGTGTTGGTTTACTTTCATATTTTAATTTTGCTTTTCTTTTACTTTTAATTTTTCAATAAATTTTTAATTCTTTTGTATTTTACTTTTATACTTAGTTTTTATTCTGATTTTATTTTAATTTTGCTTTTTATTTCGCTTATTTATTTAAATTTAATTGTTAAAGTTTAAGTAAAAGTTAATTAACTTGCATTTTACTTTTTTAAAAATTTCGATTTTGATTATATATTGCTTTTACTTTTTAAAAATTTTATGTTTCAATTGTATTTTATTTCGATTTTAATTTATATTCCAATTTCAATTGTATTTAGCTTTAACTTTTAATGCAAATAATAATTTTAATTCTTTTATTCTATATTCAAACGGAAAACCAAATTTGATAAAACTTGACTATTTTTAATTTCGCTAAAATCTATTTCTCTCATCGCTATATTGCGAAAACTTTTATTTTGACAATCAATATTTAATATTTTATTTTGACATCAATATTTAACATTTTATTTTGACATCAATATTTAATATTTTATTTTGACAGAAATTAATTTTGTGGCCACAACACAGTTATCCTATTCACAGTCCAGTTCACGCAAACGCACACACATTCTCTCTCTCTTTAACTGACTTCGTGTATTTCTAAATGCTATTTTTAATTATAAAGTTAATTATTACTTATTATAAAGCTTTTTCTTCTTTTACTATTTATTATAAATCTATTTATTAAGTTTCATAAACTCTTGAATTATATAAAAATGTTAAATAGAATATTTTTGATATATTCCTTTTTAATAAATCTTTTTTAAACCTAAAATATCTAGTTTGTATTTTTAAAATATAATATTATTGACATAATTAATATCGATTGAACGAATCAGATACTCTTAAAATTTGATTTATTTTGTGTTTTATTCACATTACTAAAAATCATATTTATTAATTATAAAGTTAAACATTACTCATTATAAAGCTTTTACTTCTTTTACTATTTATTAAAAATCTATTTATTGTTTCATAAACTCTAGAAATTTATAAAAATGTTTAAGTGAATATTTTTGATATATTCCTTTTTAATAAATCTTTTTTAAACCTAAAATATCTAGTTTTTAAAATTTAATATTATTGACATAATTAATATCGATTGAAAGAATCAGATACTCTTAAAATTTGATTTATTTTGTGTTTTATTCACATAACTAAAAATCCTAACTCATTTTAAAGCTTTCTTAAGCGGAACCGGAGCCTTGAACCTCAGGTTCAGGCTCAAAAGTATGAAAAATTCAAGCTTGAACCTCAATCAAATATCTAAACACGAGGCTCAGACTCAGGTTCAGGCTGCAGATGCTCGTAGGCTCTAAACCTTCATCACTATTTCAAATTATGAAGTTCTCAGAAATTAATTTTGAGAATTATATTTGAATACAAAAATGAAATTTAAACAAGAAAACATGTTAAAATTGTTA
>JAQGAW010004029.1:0-11496 GCA_034698025.1 Phthiracarus crinitus | reverse complement strand
CAGTAATAAGTTATCACGAAAATATAAGTAAAACGTATGAACAACTATATAGTGATGTCAATCAATTAGCGAATGGTTTTTACAATATATTAGGTAAAAATATATCATTTACTATCAATTATATTAAATATATAAATAAGTAATATATAATTTCTATGTCCGAGATTTTTTTAAAATTTCAAATATATTAGATATAGCGAAGAGTATTATAATTTATAATTTGACCAAATGGGGGTTGAAGTTGGAAAAACTAGAAATTTGAACGTGACATCTATACTATTGAACTCAGATTAAATAGTTGAGTTCAAATTAGGGGTCACTTAATGGGGTGTAATGATCATGTCCGGGTGGATCGTACTATGGTCCGGGTTAGTCAGACTGTTCTCCTGGTTGGTAGGGATGGGATCCGGAAATTGATCCGGACTGAAAGAAAGACAGATAGTTAGACAGACATACAGACACAATGTAGTCCGGTTTGGATGGGATGGGGTCTGAGTTGGTCGGGATATGGGTCTGGGTAGATTGGTTTGTGGTACGGGTTTTTCGGATTTGGGCAGATCTTGATCTGAACGGGGTCCGGTAGGTCGAACTGGTCAAAGTTGGTCGGGTTTGTAAGAGATTGAGGAAGGTTGAGCCCTGAGTGTTTCTTTTGGTTTTAAATTTATTAGTTATTTGTTTTTATTAGAATCTAATACCATTTTTCCCGCCGTTGGAGGTCTTAAACTATAGTTGAAATTATAAAAGGTCTAATAATAATGAAACACTAATAAGAACTAGACCCTTAGGTAAATACACATAAAATCGTGAATTTAAACGAGTCATTGTAACATTTCAATGATTCACATCAAAGTGATTTTTTAAGTATTCTCAGTATTTATATTTTCTATTTTCTCCTAAGGCTTGAGACGTGGAGATGTGGTTGGAATTTGGTCAAGCAATTGCTATGCTTGGGTTTGATATTAAAACAATATAATTATACAATATTATTAATTATGCATTTTAATTACCATATTTTTAAGGTGAATATACAGCATGCATGCGGAAAACTGGGTCTAATAATTTGCACAATAAATCCAGCATTTAAAGCTCATGAACTCGATTATGTATTAAGAAAGGCTCAAATATCAACTCTTTTCATGCCTGGTGTTAACTCTAAACAAGAAATTGTGAATCAATTTCACAAAGTATTTGATGAATTGCTAAAACTAACCGATAATGTAAGTTAAGTAAACATAGTTTTTAGTAAACGATGAAAATTAAAATTAAAATTATTGGAATAAGTAAATTTGATACTAAAAACGATGAATCACTTATATCAAAATTTGATATAAAATCATTTATTAGCGCCAAAATTTTTAATATCAAGGTAGGGTTAAAGTCCAAAAAAATACAAATTAGGGTCAAAATTAAGGCATACAAATTCTAAATGTCCAGTGTATTTAATTTATTTTTAAGAAATTATTTCAACATTTAAAAATAATTAACATGTATTTTCTGAACTGTAATGTTTTAAACTTATTTGCGTATTAAAGATTGAAATTTAACTTAAAAAATTTAAATCAATAATCTTAAAGTATAAGTCTCAAAGTTTGTCTGTTTGTGGTTCCCTATATAGGCTCCTCCCCTGGGGGGCCCCACCTCCTTGGGATAGCATGGGATAGGATGGGATTTTGGGTGGGGTGGGGTCGGGTCGGGTCGTGTTGTAGAGGTAAGTTCGGATTGGATGGGATTTGTTTTGGGTGGGGTGGAATGGGGTGGGTTGAGGTGTAGTCGGGTGGGGTCGTATGGTTTAGGTGAGTTCGGATGGGTGCGTTGGGGTCTGTTGAGATGTGGTGGGTTGGGGACGGGTCGGGTCGGATCAGGTGTGATGGAATATAATGGGATGGGATGGGGTTGGGTATGTAGTGTAGGGTTTTGTGGGGTCTAATTTGTCTGGGTTGGGTCTACTGGTTAGGGTTTCAATTGGTTATGTTTTATCAAAATTTCAAACTATTTCCTCCCGACAAAGTCGGGCTAATACTCTAGTTGCTGAAAATTGTGTAAATTAGAGTTCTAATGAATATTATGGTGATTATTGCATAACATAAAAATCTATTTTTTATTTATTATAATGTTTTCGCTTTTAAAGTAGAACTTTAATTTTCCAAAAATTTTAATAAAAGAGTATTATGAATAGATATGCAGAAAATAAGCGCAAAAGTAAATATTTAGGGCCATTTGTTGCCATATGTTTTAAGTTTATTATTTTATAAAAAAAACAAGAATAATAATTAATTTATTTTTAAATATTTCTATCAATTTCAGGAAGGATTAGATCCATTAAAACTAAAACAAGTTATTTTAATTGATGGTCAAAAGCAAAAGGAAATTAAATTTGGGATTGAATTTCATTTACTCGAAGAACTGCTTTCAAATGTAAGCGCTATTATACCGGGAGATCAAATTGCACGCCCAGAAGATCCAGCATATCTAATGTTTACATCGGTTTGTCAAACAAAAAATAAATTTAATTAGATATTTGTATTGACTTGCGAAATATATGTATAAAATTATATTTAAAATAATTAAAGGGTACAACTGGTAAGCCTAAAGGTGCTCTATTGTCACAGTTTACTGTGATTAATAACGCACTTTTATTGACTTATTATTCCGCGGATTCAGTACAAAATCCGAATAAATTATGTTTACCGATGCCACTATTTCACGGCGGGGCAGCATTTTTTGGCTCTATATCTATGATTGCAAACCCCATTGGAATTGGTAATTGAATATTGAAATATAATCATGGAATCACCAAATAATTATTTAAATATAAATAAATATTTGCGAAATAAAAAAATATAATATTTACTTTAAATATTCATGGATAATAATAAATAACTTCAAAATTTCAAAAAATTACCGTTTAAATTCGGCTTGTTTTCGAGAGGCGTGGATAAGGCTTTTACCAAGAAAAAAATTGGAAAATTTAAAAAAAAATTTAGTCCGCAGTCCGAAATAATTATCGTTCAAATACGATGATTTTTTGACCCCCCTCTAAATATTGAGATTTCGTGGATCTGCCTTCCCTAGAGCTTCAGACCGGAGTGTAACTAACATTATGATAATAATGCTTATATCTTAATTTTTAAAATAATTATTTTAGTAAATATTTGGTATTTTTACGTAAATAAAAATTTAAATATTATGATGTTTTAAATAAATATTTTGTGACTTCTTGATTATAATCAAATAATTTAAAATTATAAATACCACACTATTATAAATGACTTTTTTAGTATTAACTAATTATAAGTATGACGTGAAATCAATAGTTGATTCGATTAAATTACATGATTGCACGCATATTTATTTGACTGCAACTATTATGATCGATATTTTGCATTACGTTGAAAATCACGATATCTATTTGGACACATTAACATCGGTTTATATGGGCGGAGCTCCGATTCCCATACATTTGGGGCATAGAATTGCCAGTAAATTTCCAATTCTCTTTAACTTTATTATAGGTTATGGCGCAACTGAATGCGGTTTGTGATAATTGATCTTTATATATGAAAACAAAACTTATTGATTTGAGGTTAATTTAATAGTGCGGACAACGATTATCGATAAGAATGAATCAGTTAAGAATCGAACAGAAACTGTGGGTAAACAAACATTTTTTAAATAAAATGCTTTTTAAACAAAAATACCTATACATTGAATGATCACTTTTTAATAAAAATAATTAAATGATATATTAGTAAATAATTAATATACTATTCAATAAATATTTTACAGGAACACCAATGGATTTTATTGAAGTTAAAATAATTAACCCTAAATCTGGTAGAATAACAAGAATTGGCGAAACAGGCATTGATTAATCAAATAAGTTTTATTGGAAATAACTTTATTTATCTATAATTTTAAGGAGAATTATTAACTCGAGGGTATAATGTAATGATTGGTTACTGGAGAGACGAACAGAAAACTAATGAATCGATAGATGAAGAGACATGGTATAAAACCGGGTAATTATTTTCATTACATTAGACTAAATTTCCGTATACTGTATGTATGATTAATGGGTATTTGCTTTATATTAACGAACACTGATATAGAGATTTAGCAGTTATGGATGAATTGGGATATATTAAGATAATCGGTAGAAAGACAGATATGGTCATAAGAGGCGGTGAAAATATATATCCGCGAGAAATCGAGGAATTATTACATACTCATCCACAAGTGATCGATGCATATGTATGTTTGAATTAATAATCAAATTAATTGATCAATATTTTTGTCTCATATCCTATAAAAGGTGATCGGAGTTCCGGATCAACGATTGGGTGAAGAACTTTGTGTTTGGATTAAACTGAAAAATGATAGTAAAGTGAATGTCGATGAGATTAAGCTATTTTTAAAAGATAAGGTTAGAATATTAAGTTTGAATTTAATAATTTTACTAAAACTTTATTTTTCTTAAAGATTTCATACTTCAAAATTCCGAAATACGTAATGTTTGTGAACAATTTCCCGCTTACACCGAATGGAAAGCCCAAAAAGTTTGAAATGAATGAAAAATCATGTGAAATTCTTGGAATAAAGGAATTATAATTTTCTGATACATTTGACGAATAATAAACTTACAATAATTTTCAATTATTTCTAAATAATTACCTGATTTTATTTTTAAATGTATTTCAAACTTAATTTATATAAAGAGCACTTTTCAGTTTTTATTTTTTATTGTACTTTTATTTTACGATTGAAAATCAATTTATCACTATAATTGGTTTGTATGTTATCCATACATTTTTTAAAACTTGGATGAATCACAGAAAATCCTAAAAATAAATTTCATATAATGATACTTTAAAATTTATAAATCAATTTATGTTTATATTAGCGGTCGGTATTTGACAAAAGAGATTGAAGTAATAAACTTACAAAAACAGACTTTTTATAATTAATGTTTTTTTAAAAAAAGGCAATTTTCTAAATATAATGGTTTTTTTAATTTTAAAATTCAATGAGGAACCGGCAAAACGTGATTTCGATCAAACAATATTTTTCTCAAAAACTGTTGTGTATGTGATCTCCAGTCACATCACAATTAGTCATTATGAACGTTAACAGTGGTAAGTTTTTGTTCACGTGGTCTCATGGTTCTTCACATACACTCTTCCTCAGCAGTGGTGATCAGCGTTGATCAGTGATTAACGATTTCTCGCGGATTTATATTTTCACCGCCTCTTATGACCATATCTGTCTTTCTACCGATTATCTTAATATATCCGAATTCATCCATAACTGCTAAATCCCTAAATCAGTGTATTTTAAAGGAATTTATTGCATAATAATGTAATTCTTTTCAAAATTCGGGGTCAAATGATTGAAACATTTCTCATTTTCTATACCGGATTTATTATTTTTTTATGAATTTATAAATAGTTGCGAAATTTTATTTAAATAAAATCCAAAAAAATTTGCGAAAAAATTATGTAAACAAAGATATTTGTAATAAATATAAAATTAAATTAGTAATGAATGTTTAGTTTTGTTTACTAAAGTTTAATATATTTTCCTTATCGTCTTAAAAATTTCGTTAGATTTTAGTCTATTATTATTGATTGAAAAACGGTTTATTAAACATTTATCTCAATTTATCTATGTTTAGCTATGTTGTGTATCTGAAATTGAATATACACCAGAATCAAGTACCTGAAGAACCAAGAGAGACAGTTACCACTGTGTCACGCAAGTGAAATGTATGTTAAGTATAGGAATCACTAAACATAAGGAATTAAGCACTGAAAGCACGCTATACTATGCTTCATTGAAAATGTGAATTAATTGGTATGTTTAACGTATAACATTGAAGTGAATAGTAAATGTGTATATACAGTACAATATAACTATAGCATAGTGTATAAGTATGAGTAATAACTAAGTAACAGTTATGACTAACAATACGAAATGTAAAGTTCTAGAAATCAAACTAATAGTGTAGTGACTAAGGGTCGCATACAAATCTTTTACTTTTGCTCTATAGCTTCTGTAGTTCTTGTATCCAATTCAAACTTAGGTTCTTCGTTGCTGCCCATAACCAGTTCTATTTTTTTCTTTAATTGATTGATATTTCTTTTCCAAATTCCGACATGGGTTTTAACTTTATATTTACGAGGACCCAGCACTTCAGTTACTGTCCCTTTTGATCACTTCTAAACATACGGAATTGAACCATATATTCATTATTTTAGTTTTAAAGAAAATATTATATTCAATATTCTCGCATAATATTGTATAACAATTAAATAAGTTTTTGAAATATTTTTAAAACAATATTTAATTATATATAACAAAATTTAAAAGGCAGCTTTTGGAGATCGATTTAATAATTTTTTGAGGATTAAAAACTACTTAAATGTCACACAATTTGCTTATTAAGTGTTGTTGTTTTTTATGGTTAATGTATGTTTTAGCACTTCTTCTTCAGTGAGTTATTTACAAATAGTTTGATATTTCACTTAAGCACAAGTTTATAAGTTTTACAGTTCGACGCGTTAGGGAGAGAGGTATATGTTTTATGTAAAAAATAATAATGGGTCACTACTTTCGTCTATTACATACACTCGCATATTGCAGAGCATTTAATGCAGAATAATCATGATATAAATTTTTCTAACCCTGAAATGGCTTATTTTGAAAACAACTTTCAAATCAGAAAATTTATGGATAGTTGGAATACAGTGCACTTTAAGAAAAATTCAATTCCCCTTATAAACAAACAACTAACTAACGAAACATATATTCCTAAGCAATACTATCCTTTATTATAATATTACTCGTAAAGTGTTTAATTTTTTTGTCATCAGAAACCAGTCTTAACGGCTGGTTTTTGAGACGATAGTAGTGACCTTTTAATATTTTATACATAAAACATATACCTCTCTCCCTAACGCGTCGAACTGTAAAACTTATAAACTTGTGCTTAAATGAAATATCACACTATTTGTAAATAACTCGCTGAAGAAGAAGTGCTAAAACAGAGCCTTAGAAACGTCCGAAACTTATTCACAACAGAGATATTACAAAAGTAAGAAATTTAATAATTATTTTAAGTGAATTTTTCTTATAACTTTTTTTTAAGTTATCATTAGTTATAGTACTTTTTACATAATATAATATATTAGCGATTTGGTTGATTAATCCAGAGGTTCTCAAACTATGAATCGCTACCCAAAAAAGGGCCGCAGAAAAAAAATGGGTCGCAAGCATTTTAAAAATTAACATTAGTGTTGGGTCACAATATAAAGTTGTCTATTAATTATTTAAACCAAATAAAATGTAAAATGCAAATCAGGTTCGGGCCTAAAAATTTTAACAATTTAATAATCTATTTCCGAGCTATTATTTCAAACTCAAATATCAAAAACTTTTAAGCTTAAGCTTTTAAGCTCAAGTTTTTCTTTTGCTGCTGAGCTTTATGAGTAGAGACAACGGATTCAGGACAATCCTTTTTCTTTTAATGATAGTAAAATTTCTGGGAAAATCATATATGAGCACGAATTATACTATTTCAAGCCTTTTAACAACCATTTGTAGTTCGGGAAAATCCTGATTTTCACGTTAATCTCCTGAAAAATTATGATAATCCTGATTTTTTAGCTTAAAATTTGATATTTTATTGCCGTTTTTGAACCATTTTATTAGATTTTAATCCTATTTATTTATTTTAATCTAATTTTGTCCAAACAATTTGCCAAACCCTTGATAATTATAGAGATTAAAATCCTTTAATAAATATATAGTTCAAAAACAGGTGTCAAATCATGTCAAAGCAAATAGCTCCTTATACATATTCAGATAAAAATTTAATTTCCTGATTAATCCTGATTTTTACACCTTTTTCCTTTTTCCTTCCTGAATTTACAAATTTTTTTGTCCTGAATCCGTTGTCTCTATTTATGAGCTTAATTAAGCTTATAATTATAATTTTAGCTTTTTTGATGAAAATTAAATTTAAAAATTTTTTTAAACTGAAAATTTTGAAATCTAAATAAGTTTATATTTTGAGCTTAGAAAAATAAGCTCAAGCTCAATGCTTTTCAGATTTAAAGCTAAGCTCAACTAATTAAAGCTTAAGTTCAGAATAAATGAGCTTATTCTCATCATCAATAATGAGAAATGAGATAATATTTCTTTATTTTTTGAAAAACAAATAAATATGGGTCGCAGAAGAAATTTTTGTGAATTTTTGGGTCGCGGAAGGAAAAAGTTTGAAAACCACTGGATTAATCAATAAAATTATAAAGGCTGATAGTGTACTGTAGTTTCTTAATGTACCATTTTATTACTAGTTATTAATATATTAAAAACAAGAGATTTTCCGTTGAAAATGCCAAATAAAAAATTAACGTAAATAGTTGCCTGTCCGAGATATACATTTTAAATTCCTATACCTGTGAAAATATCTTAACCCGAATCCTATCTTTATCTTGATCTTCCCTGTTTCAGCAACACATTAAAGCAACAGACTTCAACGCTTAGGTGTCATATAAGGTGCCCTATGATATGCACGTGAATCCTTGGCAGTCTGAACGTGCCATAAAAGGATTAACTTTGTTTACATTATGAATAAGTTCCGTATATGTATGAGTGCTTTCTTTTAGCATTTGTATAACTGACAAAGAAAAGTGAATTCTATATATAAGATTAGCTTATATTCAAAATCGGGTTCATGTAAGGTCGGATATTCAAACTGTTAAAGTAACCTTACTTTTCCTAATACAGTAATAAAATACTTTTAATTGTAATATTAAAATTTAATATATAACTAAATAATAATTAAAAGTTACATTATTACTTAAATTATTTATTTATATAGTTTATTAGTTCTAAATATTTGAAAATTTGTTTAAATTTATATAGAAAACGAAAAATATTATTTTGTATTAGAATAATATATCAGACAAGAACGTTGGGTTCGGTCGATTCGGGTTCGGTTCTGAAAAATTAATAGAGTTACAAATCTATTAAAAATTATGAAAAAATAAATCTATTTTATCTCTTCTCGTGCGCATGTGTTTTTTCGAGACTAAGATTTTCAAGGATTTGGGAGTCTGTTGTGGATCTAATAATAACGTCCAACTTATTACTACCGTACAAACAATACACCACTTCATTTTTTAACCATTATTAATATAAATTAAAAAACTATGCACTTTATTCAAAATTATAATTGTTTCCCAAAATCTTTAACTAATGTTATTAATCAGCTAAATTGATCACTTTTAATGACGTCTCAAAGTGATTTCGCAATTAGTCACGCGTAATGACGTTTATCTAATTTATTTTTAATCGAACAAATCTGTTTACTATAATAGTTTCTAATTAGATTTAAATGAATTTTTTAAATTATTTCTCAATAATATTAGTCAGTTTTTTGCATTAATCACATTGATATTTCTGATAAAATTTAATTCATTTCATTCAAAATAATTAATTTAAATCAATTTTAAAAGACGAAAATGTAGAAAATATTTGCACATACACTTGAGCCTAACCTATTGCAAAATAATTAATAAAATTTACTTTTATTAATTTTTAAATTACCTTCAAACTTATTAGAGATGTCAAATTTATGCTTTTGACCAATGTCTGTCCGTCTCCGAATGTCCTTAACGTACCCATTATGAAAAGTCATAAAGGTAAAATTTTTTAATAAAAAACATATTATTGATAGGAACCTTTTGATAAACAACTATTATTGTTTCATATGTATACATTGTTCTATTTGAAAGTAAGCTCAGTGTGAATGTGTGATTCTTATTTGAGAATAAAGAGATCTTTTAGTTACATGATGTTTCTATATTATTCAAGAAGAAAATAATTATCTTTTCAATAAATCATCGGTCAGTCTCAAAGATGAATGTTAATAAAAATATAATATTAACTACTTTTTAAGGCCTTTAAATTTTATTTAATGCTTTTTAAAAATTAGCTTATTTGAAATTAATATGAATAATTATACTAGATTTTTTAAATCTGATGAATCAATGAAAACTCACACGTCAGCAGATTAAATAGACAGATTTTTTGTCTGTTAACACTAGCTGGACAATAAGTTTTAAAGAATTTTTCTAATTATTTAGATTGCCGTCGAATTTTAATTACAATTTTTTCAATAAATTCATGGATTACAAAATCACATTAGTTTTGATCGTAAATTTTCAGAATGAAGTTCTTAAACATTGTAAATTACAACATGTACTGTATGTAAACTGGTTATCGTTCAGATATTTAACGTTCGCGTTCAGTAGTTTAGCGTTCGTATTCAGTTTTCTTTGCATACGGTACTGTTGACAACGTTTAGAGAAAAATTTTGATTTTTCTTAAATTAGATTATTTACTTTGTGTTTTACAAAATAATTAAAGTTTTTTTATCACACAATAATAAATTTCGAATTTAAACTAAAAAGTACATTAAATTCACGTGTAAAAAGTGTGTAACTTAACGTAGAGATGAGCATAACCTCTAGGCTCTATGACGTAATTATTACTTATAGAAAATTTTATTTTTACTTTAAAAACTACGATCCATAGCAAATAAAAGTTATACTCATTGCAATGTGTAGACTAGAGATGAGCTATTTAGGCGGCCTAACTTTAGGCTTAGGCTCAGTCTAGAGCCTAAGTGTACATTTTTTCTTAGGCTAAAGCCTAAAGCCTAAGCCTATGACATCATAGGCCGGCCTAAGCCTAAGCGTATCCAATATATTGGAGCCTAAGCCTACAGCCTATTTCTAACTCTAACCTGTCAGCCTAGAGTCTACTGCGTAGGCTTAGGCTGAGCCTAAAATCTCATCTCTAACTTACCGTTAGTACTTTATGAAACTGAACGCGAACTTTAAATATTTGAAATTGCTGTAGAGGTAGAGTTTTAAATGAGCTATTAAATGTTTCTTAAACTAATTGATTTGATGCAAATTAAACAGTTAATTAATTTAAATGATTAAAATACCGCTTAATTACGTTAAGAAATTGTATAAAAATTGAGTCCTTAATAATGAGTTATGAAATAATTATTATAGTATTAGTTTAAGTAATATCCTATTAACTAATACTAATAGAATTTATCTTATAATCAATGACGTTATACTACAATATTAATGATGACGTAAACATATAACAATTATGTAAAATTAACATGACGCATTAGAAATATCAGAAGGTAAATATTTATGCATATAAAATAATTTAAATATAAATTGAAATAATATTGTAATTTTTATTTAATCATCTATAAATCTAAATTAATACGTATCCTTACGTATAATCAATTTAGCGAATTACTAAGGCATACGTAGTCGTAATTTGCATCTTCAACCAACATTCAAACAAGTATTAAAGGATTATATTATCACCATTTCATATAGTATTGGTGTCAAATCAAACTGTTAAACATATTTTTAGTTAAAAAGTGATTTATTTTTTCTTAAC
>JAQGAW010004028.1:0-11498 GCA_034698025.1 Phthiracarus crinitus | reverse complement strand
TTATTAAAACCCTTTCTATGTATGCATTTAACTTTGAATGTATGCCAGCGTTAAACTTAAAAATTAGACACACTTTAATAAAAAAGTTTGTAAATAAAACATTGTCCCATTATTTTTAAGATCCACTTCTTAATTTTTATTATTTCGTCACTTAATCTTGTTTTATACGTATACATAAATTACGTCACATTTAACATGTTTTATACATAAATTACGTCACTTATCATTTTTTGTAAATTTTTCCATAAATAACGTCAAGTTAAATCACTTTTTATTAAATTACGTCACTTTTAATCATGTTTTATTCATTTCGTCATTATTTTTAAATGTATAAATTTTTTCTATCGTTCTATAGTGTAATAATTTTAAAAAACGTCGTACTATAGTGCTAGTGGTTGGAGAGGGGCCACACTATAGTGGATTGGTCTGGGGAATGGTCACACAATAGTGCGACGGTCCCCATGTTAAACGCCATAGCGGGGTCCTTAAGGGCGGGTATCCTACTTCTATCGTATCTTATAATTGACAACAAAAACTTTTGTTGTTAACCTATGAGTTATTGTTGACTTATTTATTAAACATTGTTATAGTTTAAACAATGTTATTTTCCCAGAAATATTTATTATAAATCCATACCTCCAGGTTTCACCGAGATATTTCCGGTTTACAAATAATAGACAAGTCTCCCGGTTGTTGACTTCCATAACGTTACGTTCTCCCGGGATTAATATATTGCAAACTTAATCAAAAATTATTATTGATTTTATATTTTGCTAGTTTGCTTTTACTAGTGTCCGATATAAAGGGTTTTTTTGTTTAGTTCATGAGAACTGAACACCTATTAAATTCCAAAACATTGATGAAGTATTTTTACAATAACTATTTTACAATATTGTTTGATTTAAAAAAGAGATACCGCCATTTTAGATATGCTTACGGCCATATTTTTCAAAATTATCTAATTAATTAAAAGCATTAACTAATTATTATATTATTAAACCTCTTTTAAATTTTTAAATCTTAATTCTTATATACAAGATATAAAAATATTATTTCATATTCATTTTTGCCCTTATATTTATTAAAATATTAAATTATCATTATTGTAATTATTAAAGTTATCTCACTATCTTATGCAACATTGTATGCATTATATTAATTAAAGTATTTTTAGAATTTTAGGATAATTAACAAAATTCTATATTTGACTGTCCGTTTGTCGGTTTGAAGAATTTTGTTATATTATGTGTAGTGTATCTGACTAGTAGTAGTCGAACAGAGTAGGTTCACCAGCTGTGGTGTTACGCATTAATGCGTGCCACCACTGTAGAGGAATACGAAGAACCACGTGAAACCTATGAAGCAGCCTTACCACTGTTCACGTAAGTAAAAGCAATGCTTAACATAGGAAGCAATAAGTAAACATGAAAACGATTGTATTAGCGATACGCAAAACACTTTTTATTGTATATTAAGTAAGCATTGAATCAATATAATAATACACTGAAAACGTGACTTTACATAATGAGAGTAAGTATATAAGTGACACGTGTAATACAAACATTAGTACTAGAAGTACAGTCATATGTAATAAAGTAAAAGTATGAAAAAGTACACTATTAGTGATGTGACATTAGGTGCACATAAACTACATTAAGAGATTTTATTTTTTATATTAATTAAAGGATTTTACTTTTATTTTTATTTATTATGGAATTTCTCTAACAAATTTCTTAAAATGGACAATAATAGAATAAATATAATCGAAAATTGTTTAAAAATGAAATAAAATTGGATAATAATACTATTCAAATAGTCAAAACTAGTAAATATAGGATTATAATTAATTAAAATATCTTTAAATTGGTTCCACGACATTAAAGCGAATTAATTTGATTTAAATTATTAATAACTTAATTTATAAAAATTTTAGTTTTTAATTAGTAAAGTTAAACAACAATAAAATCAAAAATCAAAATCATTCATTTTTGAAAAAATATAAAAGCATTCGCCGTAACGTCGTTCGCAGTAATGTCTTCACTCTAATGCTGTGATAATCTTTACTAGACTTTAATTGACTAAAATAGGATTTTAAAGGTAAAAATGGGTAAAAATAGAATAAATGTTGATAATTATAGTCTATAAATGATCAAAAATAAACTTAAAATACAATTAAAATCAATAGAACTCTCATTTAATTACGAAATTACAAAACACAAAAAAATACAATATCATATTCATTATTACGTTTATATTTATTAAATGACTTAATTATCGTTTTTGTAATTAGTAAAGATATCTCACTATCTTATGCAACATTGTATGCATTATTTTTATTAATGTATTTTTTTAAATTTCAAGATAATTAACTGAATATTTTATAGAATTAGATACTTTCAAATTATAAATAATATTCTAGTCAATGAAATATCAAGAATAAAAACGATGTTTATTACAAAAGAAAAATTGCAAAAATTATAGAATTCTTACTAAAAAATATTCAAATGTTTGAATTTATGTGCTCGAATATTAGCATTAAAGAAGATCCAAGTAATAATAAATACTCAAACAACTCATTAGATTTGATATTATTTATACACGAAGTCAATTCAAAGCCATACATTTTTCATTTGAATAATAAAATTTGCGGTCCACTAATTCAACTTATCGTAGAAGTTTCGGTAAAATATGGATATAAGTACAATATGTTTATTTCTAAATAATTTATTTCAAAACATTTATATTTAAGTTAGTGATGCAGTCTTGGGTCGAAGTTTCAGCAAGATGAGAAAAAGCGCACAACAGTAGTTTGAATGTAAAGTTTCTGTCATAAGTTTAGAGAAAAAGAGTTGTATCAAACATTACAAAGTTAAACAAAGTGCACTTTTTCCCATTTTGCAGAAAACTTCGACACTAGACTACATCACTGATTTAAATATTCCAAATAATAATTTGTTTTCTAATATTTAAATATTATAATTAGAGTCTCAACTTTTTCGGAGCTAAAATCCTAAAATTTATGTCTGAAAATCGTACAAAAAATTGTCAATTTTCGGAGCAATTTTTTTAAATAAAAATAAATTTAAAAATAAATTTCATGCTTTATTGGATTAAAATTAATTTTAATGAAACTAATTGTGATTATCGAAATATTTAACCAATTAAATTTAGTCAGTCATTTTTTGCTCTTAAAAACAATTTTTATAAATAAATTTTTCTAAAAAAATTTCAAACGCCCCCATTCAAAAACTGTTCAAATTCATGCAATAAATTTTTAATTAAGTCTATATTTCGGTGAAAATTCGGAAGTTTTTGTTTAAGTCATTTTTTCAGAGTTTTCGGAAACTTAAAGTGGTTTAAATTCGCCAATAATTAATTAAGTAATTCAAACATTTTAAAATAAAGTTTTAATTAACTATAAAAAGTCGAATTTCCGATAATCTATAGACTCAGATTATAACATGTAACTTTTGTTCTTATTTTTATTAAAAAAATTAATACTTCACATTATACTTTTATACGGAATACCGAATTGTCGGGCCCTAGCTGATCCCCGACAAAATTGGACGGGCCTGGTTCGGGTCTAATCTTTAAAATCTCGTGTTGGCTTTCAATTTTTTTATCTATTATTTTATATTCCAATTTAAAAAATTTAAGTTTACAAACTTACAATTTTATACTTTTACATTTAATTCTAATCAAATCAATATTAAAATTTAATTAAAATTAAAAGAAAAACCTGTTATAGTTAATAAAATAATGTATTTTAATTTATATTTAGTCGATCTTAAAAAATAAAAAAGTTTCCTACCTAATTTAATCTGATCGGGCCGTGCTTTTTATTTTTAAAAAATATTCGTCACTGGCAGGGCATTACTGTCAGACGGATTTCTGTCTGTCCCTGGTCTGAAAATTTAAACAATTTAAAGGTCTACAACACTTTATAAAAGTAAATTTTTTTTATTTTAAGCCTATTACGTTACAATGGAAATTTTCTCGAAACGCTTAATAATGGTTTATTAAATAATTTGCCCGATATCGACATATATCCAGGAAGACATTCACAAATTAATTTAATAAATTCAAAGCGCAACACCACATTCAAAATACTTCGACCAATTGGTGATATGGATGGCGAACACATACTATCGCATTCAATGGTCCAAATTTGGCCAATTTTTAAATTTGTCACTGGCTTTAATCCAATTGTATGGCTATGTTTTTTTCTATCATATTTGATTATTACAATATTTGTATTTGCTATGGAAAACAAAGGTTATTCCCATAAACTCTTTCCAATTAGTGTTCAGCGATCAATTTATAGCGTATCTCATTGTTTGATTCTCTCCGTATGGTTATTATCATACACTATACTGTTATCCGCTTATTCAGGCGTATTATTGAGATTCTTCGTGAAAAATATAGCAAAAACTGGTATTGATAGCTTCGAAGAACTACACAATGAGTATCAGAAGTTAGAGATTTACACGTATAGTGTGTCATATCTAACGAAATTTGTTCATAAATATAAAAACGTGAATAAAATGGCCCACGATTTTAGTAATCGATTAAAAATAGCGAATTACTTGCAGGACATGCGAAATCCTTTAACGAAAAATAAGTTTCGAAACTTGAATACGAAGAATTACGTGATCGTCATATTTCTACGATATCTCGATAACTCATTAATAGATCAAAGCGTATGGAATAGTTTATATATTTCGAAATCAAGTCTCGGAAGTTCGCTGTTTTCAATGTATTTGTTTCGACCAGAAGTTCAGTTAGAATTAAAATTAAACAAAGTGTATGTGTATGGTAACGATTAGACTCCGAAATCATTAAAATATTTTAGGCCAGAGCCCGACTAAGGCCCGATAGGTTAAGTAACGGTCTGGCCATAGCCTGATTATTTTTTAAAACGCAAAGCCCGGTCCGATTCTGCTCGACAAGTCACAACGTGCGTCTGAATAATTAAATATTTTAATCGCTCTAAATTTCAGTAGTCTTCATAATTTAATGATAAATATTATACTTTTTGAAGTTTTATTTACTTTACTATTGTTCTTTAGATGTTATTTATAAATATATATAACAAAAATTTATTTAACTTCATTAATAAAACAAATTTTTAAGGAAAAAATTAAATTTAACTCAAGCCCCAACCCGGAAGGACTTTCTTTGTTTTAAGCCTGAACCCTGCCCTGCCAGAGGAAATTCATCTTGAACCCTCGCGGGCCGACAAATCGGGGGCCTGTACCGGAGTCTCTTAACGATTTTAGTTTAATATTTAATATTTTGTTATTGATTCATAGCATTTCTCGTTTGATCGAAAGCGGAGTTTATTCTTATTGGTTAAGTTTATCGAAAATAATAACTAACTCTCGAATTGAACCAAATATGCGAAATAAAGACATTGTACTCACAAACAACCGTTTGTCTGGTGTATACTATTTATTATTAATCGGATATTTACTATCAATAATTGCAAATATCTATGAAAGTTTATACACATTCTTATAGAATTATTCATTCTATTGAAAGGACGTTCAACTCATCACAGCATAATTTGATGTCTTCGATTCTAGTTTGATGCACACTTAACACAATAATCAAAAAGGATTTATTTTACACAAAATACATATGATTTTAATAAATATAACAAACTATTATAATAATCTATGTTTACTGTTCAATATTAAAAGAAACGTGTTCTGTTTCAATCATAGAATGCTTATGCTAAGTTTTTGCGAGACATCAGGTTAATACGTTTAAGTGTTTATTAATATAAATATGTGTATAAAAGAATGATAAAAATAACATACTCGAGTTATTCTAATGGAAATATGAATTTATAATATAAAAAATTTATCTAAATTTTGATTTTTATTAAATATATAAATTACATCAATATCCCCTTTTAAAATGATCTATTTTAAAAAATGTAAAAAACATTATATTAATAGCAAAACTACTTGGAAAGTTTTTTGTCGCATGGTTTATAACAATTAACACAGGAGTACAGACGACACTCAATATAATCATTAAATTAGTAAATATTATTAAGTTTTTCATTTGAGTTAATATTATATATTTAAGCATTTACACTTTTTTGAAAAGAAAAAATAATATTTATTATTATTTGCTATTTGATTTTACATAATTATATTAGATTATTAAAAATTTAAATTATCACAAAGAATAGCTTATCCTTATATTCGAGTTAATTTAAGTCACGGAAGCATTTTTCTCATAACATTAGGGTAGAATTACAAAAAAGTTTGCGAACCACTGATCTAGAAATCAGTTTCATTTATTTGATTATGAAGTGATTGCAATAATAAGGCGATACTTTTTTATTAGACCAGAATGTCAATATTCAAACGTAGATATTATATTAAAATCTAAAAACTTTAAAAATGAGATTTATTCGTATACATAATGCATTGTTAATAATCTTCTAAGCCATTGACAGTTTTATCAAGAATTAATAAAAGATAATCATTTCACAATAAGTGTCAAAATATAATAGAAATATATATTCAAAAGATTGTTTCACAAATTTTTCATATAGAAATATAATCGATGAAAAAATACAACCAAACAATAATAAGTAATAAACATCAATCATATGTTTATTTGATAATATTATAAATCCATAATCGCTATTATATGGCCTAAAGTACGTATTCTTTAATTTACTCATTAGTATTGACAATTTAACCCAATAATCATAACAACCGCTTTCTACCAAACTCACGATTCTAATGAGTGCACAGCGAAATAATTTAATAGAAAAAATAGGTTAATAGTAAATAAAATATTTTTGGGATTAATATAAACTTACACAGAGTTGATATTATATTCTAACTGAGTATTAGGTTTGTATAAATACATCGAATATAATGCTTTTCCGATTCCATGCTTTGATATATATAATCGATTCAGAATATTCCTATCAATAAGTTTGCTATTAAAGATTAATTCCAAATTCTGTTTCTGCAAAACTACAACATATTTATTATCATTCAAATTATTGATAACATTTACTGTTAAATGATTATTAAAATCTATGATGTTTTCAATAAACTTAATTCTGGGGATAAAATTATTTGCCATATCAGAGTATTTATTGCTATTTGCGTACATATTAATATATGAAAAGTTATTCGTAATAATTTGCAAATTATTCTCGTCATTATAAAATTCTTCAAAGCTATCGTAAGATTTAATGACATTATTTCTCATAAAAAATCCAAGTAATACACCGGAAAATCCGGACAGTAATACAATGCATGATAGTAACCATATTGAATGAATTAGTCTTTTCCGAAAAATTTTAACCGCTAACATTGATAATAAGATAAATAACCATACAATGGGTGAAAAACCTGAAATACAATTAAATAGTGGCCATTTATGAGCCATGGAATACGATAATATATGTTCGCCATCTATTTCTCCGATTGGACTCAAAAATACATATGAAGTGTTATATTTAGTTCTTAATAAGTAATTGAAGAACTGTTTTGCGGGAAATAAATCAATATCCGGTAACTTATCGAGATTTTGATTTGTTATATATTTAGAAATAGCTACAATATCTTCGCTGTAAAGATTAAATCTATAAAAAATTAGTATAAAATATTTAGAATTAATAGAATTAATTGGAAATAATTTTCGCTTTATTTATGTTTAAGTTATAATGGCTTATTAATTTATTTATATTTTTAAATTTATGCGTAGATAGGATTATGCCTCCAAATGATAAAAGAAAAGAGCAAAATAAAAAGCGTAAAAATATCAACAATTTTTTAGACGCTACTTTTTGAGGTGGTTTAGTGATTTTAAAATTGTTATAATGCCAATAAAATCTTTTTTTGAAAAATTTTATGCAATTTTTTCACACATATATATAAAAGTAAAGCTAAATGTTTGCTCTTTCAGAACAAAAGCCATTAATTATACGTTATTTTGAAGTTTATAATCAAAGTAAAAAAATCAGCTTATTTATAAAATAAGTCAAAACTTTTAATTATTTAAACTATATTTGCTATATTTGCTCTTATTTTTAATGCCAAAACTTTTCTAAAATAAAATAATTTACTAAAAAAATCATGAATTTTCTCTGAGGTTATCTTCAATTCAAAAACAATCGCTTAACATCAAAATTTTACAGCATACAAATCATTCTTTTAACTTTACACTTGTATAAGTTAATTATTAAAAATTGACTCTTACATGCAATCTCTTAAATTATTACTATAAAACTATAAAGTGATAACTAGTTATGATAATAAGCTCGAAAACCTGAGCTGTTGTTAAGCTGAGCTGATGAGCTGAAATTAGTCATTTTTTGTACGAAAAATTTTAATTATACTTACAAATTATATTTTTAAACATTACAATAATATTATAATAACGTCTAATTATATTATATGATTAATTTATTTATTTAATCGATTTTGAATCATATTTAATATGCATAATGCACAGGAATATGAAAAATACTTTCAAAAAACGCAAAAGTCAGCTCAAACAGCTCGATATATTGAGCTTGAGCTGAAAGCTGAGCTGAGCTTGATCTGCAAATTTGTGAGCTGAGCTGATTTTTTCAGCTCTAAAACTCTAAAACACGAGCTGAATTTCAGCTCTCTTCACTAATAATTATTTAGCAATAAATATATATAATTTAAATTTCCAAAGCTAATCAAATATTTATATTCAATTTATAATCTTATATTAGTGCCAAAGTTAAAAATTCAGTTATACTAAATTTAATATTTACCATTGATATTATGACTTACGAGTGATAATTAAGACTGTATTATACGCTCTATAAGCTCTATAAGTGATAACACATATTACCTGTAATTATATTTATTTGATACTTCACCAATAAATTTAATCATTGTACCACATATTTTGCCGTTGTATTGGAATATATATGGATATAATATTCGATGGAAGTAGACATATAAATCTATTGGTTTGACTAATGTTTCATTATTAATCGTCATTGTTTTATAGTTCAAGTTTTTGCACATAAATTCAATCATTATTAAAACAATCAAATTGTTTAAGATTAATGTGAGAACATATCGCTTACAATATCTCAGCTTGTATTAGATGTTATTCTGATACTTATAAAACTACTAAAATTGTAATAACATTTACATCGTAAACAATTAAATAAATTGAATTAATTTGTAGTCTCAATTTATTATTTGGTATAATAATCATTATTAGAAATTGTATATAATTAGCATAGAGCGGATTTTTAGGGTATGCCCTAATTTACAATTTTTTACTTCAGAACCCCAATTTACCATAATTTCCTATTTAACACCATAAATGACCCTAAATTTTAAATTTAGCATTCAATTTCTTATTCTTAGTTAATAAAAACAGATAAATTATAATTATTTTTGTAAAATTAGAGTTAAAATTGCTCATTATAAATAGTGCCACCATTAATTAAATATATAGAACTGATATTTTGGGGTATGGGTTAATTTAACTTTATTTACTTCAGAACCCTAATTTACCCTTATTTTCAATTTAACACCAAAATTACCCTAATTTTTGACTTCAAATTTCGAACTTTAAGGAATTATGTTTTAAAACAGTATTATTAAGATAATAGTTGATATTTCTTTCCATATGTTGCAATAAAAACTTTAAAATAGATTAGAATTACTGTTTACATATAATATTGGTACCCTAATTTCGACCCTAATTTGTATATTTTTATACCCTTTTACCCTATCCTAATATTCGAAATTTTGACCCTAATAATCCGCTCTATGATAATTAGCAATATGATTATCTAATCTACAGCTATATATCGAACCAGGGTTTTCCAAGGTCTAGAGGTGTGTTATTTAGACTTTTTCAAAATTATAAGTGGGGGTCAATCTCATCGGATTTAGAGAACAATATTTTGGCCTTCGGAAAAAGCCTAATCGACGCCCCAACGAAAAATACAACAAATTTAAACAATAATTTTTTAAAGTTTTACCAAAATTTCTTTGTCCTTAAAATCTCAAAACTTTGGGTGTGGGATAATATCTCAAAATATACGTTGGCTATACCCCATTGGGAAACCCTTTATTGAACTGTTCGCTAAATAGAATATCTTTTATTCTAACAATAATTTAATCTTCAAAACAAGTTAATAATCTAAGTGGTAATAACAAGAGTAATAAAAAAATTGCTTATATTTTTATATATATTTTGCGTCATTCTATTTGCAATAATCGTTTATTTGTTAATATATTAAATTAATCAAATTATGTAAAATCTGTAATTTATTTAATGTATTTAAATATCAATTTCTCAGCCAGAATTGAAGTTTGCAGAGTAAAGAGTCCACTGGTAACCTCGAGTTGATTGCTGCAGAGGTTGTAGTGTAACTCTGATCACACAGAAATTTCTTTTTACGCAACAAACGATATATGCAGTAATTAATGTAAAATAACAAAGGTTTCTCTTAACCGAAAGAACGCTAAAGTCCTGTCCTTAATTTGCTAACGTTAACCAAATTTGAATTCTGATTCAATGATGTGAATGAAAACCAACAAGCTGAATTAAATAAGTTAACGATTGAACATTTGTAGTTAATCGAACAATTAAATTAAATTAAATTAAATAATAATTTACTAAATAAAAGTGACACGTTTTTAGTGTTAAAATATTTTTATTGATTTGAGATCAAAATAAATGCGACTTTTTTACGGCATCAAAGCTTTTACTACAGTATTAAACGTTAGTTTTGTTACAACAAAATAGTTTTTCAAACTTTTAGTAATAAAATATTAGTAATATAGATTTGATTCATAGGTTTTACATGTATTAGAGTTGTAGTCAGCGTGATAATGCTTAACCGAGTGCTTCAGAATAATATGAAATTCACAATTATTAAGAATAGTTTAAATTCCATTTATTTGTAAATTAAACAATATAATATATTAAATTTGTAGTCTAATTATTATATTCTCAGTATTTGCATGTTAAACATATTTCAAAAATGTATAAAACTAACATAATTAATATATATACTATTTTCATGGATATAATATTTTTTGATATTAAAAAGTCAAAGAATTATATTATACTCAATGAAATATTCTTTGAAAAAAAACTAAAACTCTAATGTTTTCTCAATTAAATACTAATCTTAGATAAATTTAAAAATACTTTTTACAAATTTAAATTATTAACTTAATATCAGAAAATAAATATTTAATTTTTAAATACTTTCAACAAAATTTCTATATAAATGATAATATGTAGTTCTTGTTTGATTTATAGTATTGCTTGATTTGTAAATAGAGAAGTTTTGCAATTCGAAAATTGGGAATAGATATCATTAATTATATCAAAATGTCGAATCTTTGATAATATTCGTATTGTTTATATTTTATTTTTGTGTTTGCTTATGATTGTGCAATAACATAGCATTTTGCCAACGAATTATCGTTTATCTGATAAATCTATAT
>JAQGAW010004027.1:0-11500 GCA_034698025.1 Phthiracarus crinitus | reverse complement strand
CGAACCCGGCCCGGCCCGACAAGATGTGTCGGGGGCCCGCGGGGGCCCGACAAATCGGGGGCCCGCTGGAAAGTCTAGTATAGAACCACAGAGAATGAACCTGAAACCGAGCTTAAGTCGGCAATAAGTCTGTCTCGGGTTTTGAATTGATTACATTCCGTTTCCAGAATTTCTTTTCCCTGATACCGTTCCCCAGAGCACAAGATTAACTCAAAATTATATTGATATCCATTAAAAATATTAAATTAATTATCAAAGTTAATATTTCTAACCTAACCCATACGTAACCAAACTCAAACTAACCTAACCTAACCTAACAAATTTTAAATAAACCTTTAATTGTTCCATAGATTTTAATTGGAATAAGTAATCTCACTTTAGAGACTCAAACTTGTACTTACCGGGAAATGGTATTCTGGAAAAAGGAATTCGGGGAATTGGAATTTTCAGAGTGATTAGGGATCGAGTTTATAACATTTTAGATCCTTAAACTGAGGCGTGATCTCTAAAGAGCTCTAAAAAATTATTTATTTTCTAACTTTTTTTAATTTTTCAAATATAATAATGCTATTATTTATTGCTTTTTTCATTATTATTATTATTACTACTATATTATTATAGCTAACTGTAGATGAAAAAAGTAAATATTAATTTAGAATGAAAAAATTAAATGATTGTAATTAGAATCAAATTTAATTTTAAACAAAAATAAAATAAAATTATATGTTATTTAAAATGTTGTGAAACGTATGCAATGTTCTGATAGTGTTATGAAGTCATTTATCATCTTAAAAATATTTAATCAAATGCACAAAAATTTATAAGGTTAGAGATTGACATTTATTAGCTTTTAAACGATATATATATTGTTTATATTCCAATTTTTATTAAATTTAATCCGGTTTAGATCAATTAGATAAGCTGGTGATTAATATATGCAGTTTGAAAGCTTATAAATGAAGGAACCGTTTGATATAAGTGTTAAGATAATCGAAATTTATATTTATTGCGCTGAGATCTAATGCATAAAATATAATCTAAACTTATTTTAATTTTTAATCTAAAATATTTTGCAAATTAATTAATAAAGAATTACATATTCAAAGAGAGCTGACTATAAATATAAAGGACTTGGACACGACGACAGACAGACAGACATTGTCGATACCATAAGCTCGACTTCTCCGAGAAAGTCAACAAAAATCGTAAAGTAATCTTTTATTTAGAAAAAAAAGATTGATAAAAAATGAAAAGGTTGAGAAATTTTTAAATTTTTTAAACAAATATGCTATTTTAAAAAAAATAATTTTTAATGCTATTTTAGTAAATATTTTGAATCAATTTATAGCGTTAATTTTATAAGCAAGATATGTTATTTTATTATGCTCTAAAAATTATTTATAACATTTAAAAACTCTTAAGTTTTGTAATATCTCCCGGGAGAATGTGACATCAATCGAGAAAATCCCGGTGAAACCGGGAGGTATGGTCACCCTAACTGCGACATAAAAATTATTCAAAAAAATTTTGAGAATTTTTCAATTATTTTTTAAATTATATAATTATGCATATACAGATCTCGCCCAAAAAAGTCCTTTTGATGGCCATCCTTCCAGACTTTGATAGATATTTTGCACGAATTTGGTAGTCCTTAGTAATTAAGTTTAGCATTGTTTTGTATTTATTTAATTATTTATTGGCATCACTGTTCACTTACCTAAAATTAAGTTTAAGGCGAATTTGATCGGACCACTTCCATTCGATAAAGCATATCGAATAATATCGAATAGAAAAAAATTGTGTGCTGAGACTCAAAAGGGGAGCTGGGGTTTGGTTTAAAGTTTTCGATTCATAAATGTGGATAAACTTTTATATTATTTCACTAAAACTTATAAATTGAATAAATTTTAAATGGAGTCGATTTTGGAGGTGGGATTTGTTTTAAAATTAATAACTTAATTTAGCAAATATAAATTTAAAAAATGAGATCATGGGGTCTGCAAGGGGGTAAACTAAAAATGTGGGACAATTTTTTATAAATTAATAAAAACTTCTCGGGTGGGTTTAGACCATAGTGGTTGCAAACCAGACGCCACGATTCTTTCCTGTACATGAGTTAAAACAATGTGTTCGATATTAAGGTGTAAACCTTTTAACTAATTAAGTAACTAAAAAATAGTTTGACGAATATTATTATCGATCACAGTGTTTTGACATTATAAAAAACGAATGCAATTCAATGAGTAGACATCAAACAAACCAACACAGAAAAACTGATGCCTGTTTTATCTGCAACCACTATGGTGCAGACAGGTGGGAGTTTAGATAAACTTGCAATGTTTTTATTAATTTATAAAAAATTGTCCCACATTTTTAGTTTACCCCTTTGCAGACCCCCATTACCTCGTTTTTAAATTCATATTTCCTAAATTATTATTTTTAAAACAAATCCCACATCCAAACCCCCCTCCATTCAAGATATATTTTATTTAAAAATTTTTAGTTCAAATAATATAAAAGTTTGTCCACATTTTTGAATCGAAAATTTTAAGCCCATACTAAGCCTCCCCTTTTGAGTCTCTGCACCATATTTTTTCTATTCGATATTATTCGATATGCTTTATCGAATGGAATTGGTCCTATCAAATTCGGCTTAACCCAACTGAAATAGTTGCACAGTAAGCTTAAACATTCGCTTGTATTAGAGCATAGAGCTATCGGCTAATATATTTTAAATGTTTTTTAAAAAACGAATATTTTTTATTCACTGACAGAATCACTTATTGCTTTCATAATTATAGAGATTTAAGGCGGAAGACTTTTTAAAAATAAAATTAATATACGAAAACTGGAACATTTTGAAAATAAGAAAACTAAAATTTGATAAAACCAACAAACAAGAAAATTTGTGGAATTAATAATTTAAACAAAAATAATTTATGAGGAAAATTAATGATTTCGTAAATAAATGATTAATTAGATAATTTAAAAGTTGTGCTGAATTTAATGTGCTGAAACTATTGTTTTATGAGACATATGATATTAATCTTGTTTTGACCATTATTTTAAAATATTTTTTTTAGTTATTTAAATTTGCAAATTCTTTGAATTTTTTGTACTTTATTTCAATCAAATCTATTTCAGTAAACGCTGCAAATAAGAAAAAATATACTGATTTAGTTTTCAATCAAATTGCATCATTCCATCCCTATTCAAATGGTTAATTAAACATTTACCCAGTTTTCCTCATGGAATTAATTTTTTCTATGACAGTATATCGCTATTGACGATATACAATAATAAAATTTCTAATTTCATTTTTCTAATGGTAAAAAATATAATCGCACAAAAAATTATTTACACCTAACATACGTACTAATTAAATATTTAGATAATAAACTTCAACAAAAGTAGAAAAATCAAACATTATTATTAAAATAAGAGGAAAATCACCGAAGAAAATATTTTAATTTATGGAAAATCATAAGTTTTATTATAAGTTTTATTTAATATTTATCTCACAAACACATGTTATTAAGAAGAAACACGAGAGGGGAGAGAGAGAGAACTATTTTCCTACTTTTCACTCGAAGCTAAGAAAAGTTAGAGTGAGAAAGAAAACTCGTACGTAAGACTTTTAAAACATACGTAATCAACAAAATACTTATACATACTTTTCATTAAGTATTTTAAGAAAGAGAATTTATTTATTTCCCCACTTGAGTTGCATTTCTATTCCCTCAATCAAATGTCTATTTTGTTTTTTAAGTTAATTTAATAATATAAATAAGTATCGACGTCTAAAATCAAATATTTTTCGAATGACATCAATTTATTTTTATTGATAAAAAATTGATCAATTTCTTGTGCTTATAAAATAACTGAAAGTTTTGATATCTTATTTTTGTCAGTTTTATATAAAAGATAAAAGTTTATATCTGTGATTCATAACATTTTTAAATACTTTGATATAAAGTTTTATAAACCTATTTAGTTATATTATTTTTAAACATATAAATAATTATAGCCTGACATCGATTCATCGAAATGGTATTGTTTAAAGACGTTCGTATTAGTTATCACAATATAATTAATCGAACACTCGGTCCCGAAAAATATTCATATAATTACCATCAATATCCTGGACTTCCGTTCGCTTTCGAGTTCGAGGATAATTGGCGATACAGTGGAAACGATCGACAAGAATGGATGTTAGATAAATGGCATTATTCTATATATATTAGTATCACTTATGTGGTAATCGTTACACTTCTTAAAAAATGGATGGACAATAGGAAAGCATTTGATTTGCGATTGCCGTTAACACTATGGAGTGCGAGCTTAGCTATATTTTCTATATTAGGAACAATTAGATGTTTACCAGAGTTTATTGACATATTAGTCAAAAAAGGATTTCAATCATCATTTTGTAATGGATGTTACAGTGAGGTTAGTTTGATTTAACCATTTGAAACATTTTTATCCAAATCAACGTTTACCCTATTTATTCCTTATACCGTATTTTGACAAAATGCGTGAAAAGTGTTCGACTAAGTATACATAAAGTAATCAATAGTCAATTTCACTAAACGTCTTTAAAGGAATTAATTTGTAATTCAAGTAATATGCATATTCGAAACAGAATATCGAGTGCTCGCTAACCCTAACATGGATTGTGTGCCAAACACTAAGGTCTAACTGAAATTTTGTATTATGTGTTGTTTCAAATAAAGTTTAATAAATATTTATTTGAAATTTACAATTTATGTTCCAATTCAATAAACGTTATATCATTCTTCTTTGTTATATAGTTTCAGTAAAATTTTTATTAATATTAACAAAATACTGTAATTTAGATTTTAATTATTATAAGGTTTTGGGAAAAAGATACACATTTAAGTGAGAATTTTAAGTTTTTGCTAACAATAGCATTGAGATTTGATAAAAATTTTCCCATAATTCTAGCTAAAATAAAACTCCCAAACATTTATTTTTTGCGCAACTAATGTCATTATTTATAGTTAAATTAGTAAATTATACATATTAAATCGGAGTGAATAAATATTTTTAAATTATTCTATTATTTTGATTGAAACAAAGACAAAAGAGAAACAGCACTTATTTCATAGAGTATTTTCACTACACTAGACACTGAAGTTACTTTGTTTTCAAGGTTATGGTTTTCAATTTTTTAATTGTCATGTGAAAATTAAATGTTTTGCGCTAAAACTGTTTTTAACTTTCGAAATAGTTGTACAGAGTTTCACTTAATTAAAAATTAGATTTAAAAAATGATTAAACTATTTTTAGATAATTTATCAATTATTTTTCAATGCTGGATAGTTCTTCCATGTTCATTGATTTTATCCTTAAATTTCTACATTCGGTACACTAATAATAGAAAAGCCGAAATTATTTAGCCTTCGATTATGCATGCAATGTTTAATAATTATAATACCACACTTTCTATTTATCTGTCACATCAGGAAAATTTTTCCACACAAAACCGGAATGTAAGCAAACATTTATCTATATTTCCACTTAATATTCCATAAAATTTCCGATTCTAATCTAAATTACTTTTATTGATGCACAATGTCATAGCAATGAAAATAGAAATTTTGTCTCAATGAAATTATATTAATAATATCGCTGACAAATAAATTTAGAATGTTTTATTGAATTTTAGAGATAAAATATTAATATCTATGAATAATTGATAACAGTTTTTATTATCAATCTTTATTGCTGGTATTTTTGTTTGCGGTTTAATAAATAAACCCTTAACGATTCGGTTTTACACATTAGCAGATAAACTGTATACTATGTATTTTCCCGAAAAAACATAGTAATTCAAGGTTTAATGTTTTCATTAAAAAATAATAAATAATTGAATTAATAAAAAAAGTAAAGAGAGTCCAAAAAATTATTTTATTGAGAAATAGTTTAATTATCTATGTCTAGGCTATATTTTTGCACAGATCATCTTTTTTTAATTTTGAAAAGAAAACAATTTGAGCATAGAATTAAATTTTTTATTTGTAAAGTTATTACATCATCAAACATTGAGAAAAGAATGAAGACGTGATAAAATTCTTTATGTTATTGAGTGTTGTTTCGCCATGAACTGCAAATTGGAAATTATAATTTAAAATTTGCTTAAAGCAAATCATAGTCTATCGAGAACGTGTAAGTGTATAAGATTTAGGTTTTTATTTGATTGTTTAAGATGTTTACACAAAGTGAAAATAAAGCTACATTTCAGTGAATGCTCGCTTACATAATTTATTAAATATTGGTTAAGTTGAGAATACAAAATCCGAGTGTTTAGCATTAAAGTTTAATTATTTCTTAATAATATTAGTTCTTAGCAGATCACATGTCAGCAAATGTTACATTCCATAACGAATATTTTAAACTAAGTTTTATTCTTGAGTTTAATCAATGAAAAAGTATTGCTCTTAAGTGGAGCTCTAATCTATTCATCACTTATCTCGCTTATGGTTGGATTTTTCATGAATAATAAACAAAAAAAAATCTGAACTTACATTGCAATTAATATTGAGGTGACATAACTAATTTATAACCATTAAAATTTTAAGGACACACGTTTAAGCACATGGTATTGGGTATTTGTTTTGTCGAAGTCTGTCGAATTAGGTGACACCATATTTATAATATTGCGAAAGCAAAAACTTATAAAACTTCATTGGATGCATCACGCATTGACGCTATGCTACTCTTGGTATGTGTTTGGTGACGCGCCTGCAACTGCCAGATGGATGGTAAACATGAACTTCGCTATTCATTCAATAATGTATACGTATTACACACTGAAAGCGCTAAGAGTGAATGTTCCGCGATATATCGCTATATTTATAACAGTAACACAAATCATACAAATGTGTTTCGGTCTACTTGTTAACGCGCGAGCATTTTATTTCAAATTGGTTGGCATTCCATGCGATTTATCCGTTTCAGTGTCCATCTCTGGTTTAGCCATTTATGGACTATTTTTTATCTTATTTTTGAACTTTTTCGTACATTCTTACGTTAAAATATCTTTCAAATATATTAATTACAAAGATTTAAATAATAACATTAAAAGAGAACAAAAAAATATTAAAAGATGTCTTTAATGTTATGTTTTTGTTTTAATTTTTATTGTACATAATATATAATTTGATTTTTTCAATAAAATTCGTTTTTTAAAATATTGAATAGAATTTTAAAAACTAAAAGTAAAAACAGCAATGAATTGATAGTTATTTATTGAATATATTTAAATAAACATGAGAAACATTGAGCAAAATAAACCTAAATAGTAATTATAAATAATTAAAATTGCGTCATCAGTTGTACCACCAGTACTGACACACGCGGATGTGTTGTAGTGATAGTTAACGCACTCAAGGCTCTCGTGTTTCAAAATTAATTGTTGTTTTCTAATTCGAAACGCGTTCAGTTCCTGTTCCGTACACTTAAGTATTACTTCGTGCTCAACGCAATCTAATTTCTGCCATTCAGAACAACAAATTGCTGTAATCGTAGCGTCACTTGCTTTTGGTAAAATTTTCCAGTTTTCGTGTGCAGTTTCTGTACAATTTTTTTCCTCATTTTTTCCTATTTTTTGTTCACACAATATTAACGGATTGCTATAATTTGTCGCTACAAACACTTTAAAAAACGTTATGAATAAGAAAGCAATATATAAACTAATAGAGAACTTCATATTTGAAAATTTTTATTTTAATGACATAAATGTCATGCAATGCACGTTAAAATAGTTTTCTGTTATCGAATAAACAGATTCATAGTTAGATTACTATCATTTAAAATGCTTATTTATCTAGTAATTATTATATTTTTAGCGTCTGATTAATTACTACCATAATATAGTTAAAAACTGTTGAAATTGTTGCCAACTTTTGTTGAAAAATTAATATTTTGTTATAATTCTGTATTTAACTCAGAGTTTAAGTTGAATCCAGAAGTTCCCAAACCATGGTTCGCGACCAAAAATAGGGTCGTCGAAAGAAAAATAAATTTTCGTCGCAAAATCGTCGCAAGTTTTTTAAAATTAATATTTTTGTTGGGTCGCAATCAGGGTTGCACTTTCCAAATTGCACCGCAAATTGCGAGTAAATTGCGAAAAATACTGCATATTAAAACAAAGAAAGTTTTTTTTAAATTATATTAAAATCCACAAATTTTGTTGAATTTCAGGAAATTTAGTAGTCCTTAACCTAAATTACGACTTTATAATTACAAATTAATGAAAATGAGGTCTAATTCAATTATTTTATGCATCTTTAGCATTTGTTTTAATATTCAAATATAATAGAAATTGGGCCTATTGAATTAAAAAATGACTTATTTATAATAGAATTGAATTATGTTAATTCAGTCATCAGGAAACGTATGCAAATAGCTGTCTATAAGGATTACTTTTAGAAATATAAATTTAAAGAGGAGTAAATTATTAGTTTTAATAGCTATTTTTTATTTTGTTCCAAATTTTGTTTGAGATTGAAATTATAAAATTTTTTGCAACTTTTCAAGTTTTAGGTATATCCCGGCCAGCATATACCCTCTGACCCTCCGAAACACTCTGTTTAAACATGTTTATGCTAATTTTGTAGTAAAAGAATAATTCATTAAAAACATTGAAACAGTATTTGATATTCAATTTATTTACTTATTTTTGTTAGATTATTACTAAGACAACTAATAAGAAAACATGATAAGAATATAAATAAAATGCTGTTTTAATATTTAATTTTAATAGAATATATATATAATACGATTGCAAATATAAATGTTAATTTAGGTGACACCATATCATATGTTTTTAAAAGTTGAAAAAAACTTATTGATAAAAATTAGATTTGCATATTTTATACGATACTAAATATTCACTGAATGCATATCATTTATAAAACTAACGAAAATGGGTAAGTTTTTGGATCGATATTTTTATTTGTTTTATAACATATTTTTAAAAAAAGAAAGTCATAATGAAAACAATTTAAATACACTGACCACTGGCGAACTTGAAAGATATAGACAATTACTAATCAATGGTAATATACTGTAGTGTAGATTTTAAATAATTTAAATTTTGAATTAATAAAACTTATAAAATTAATTATTTTTATTTAGGTGTTAAATCATTAACTAAAAACGATATCAAGTATAAAATTATGCCTAGACTTATGTTTAATATGAAACACTCTGAACCTAAAACTCAATCAGAAGCAATAATATTAATCGGTGATTACATAACTAATTGCGAAATCTTTGGACACTACGCCGTTAAATATGGTGTCGCGTCTGAGATAATTTCATTGCTTAAGAGTAAAAATTTAGAAGTCCAAAACTCGGTGTATCAGTTCTTAACTATAACCTTAAGTAATATTGTGAATGATGAACAGGAAATTAGACTCAAAGATAAATCATCGGAAAAATTTAAGGAATCCATAGTTAAAAGCAATAATTTAGTGCCAATAATATTGAGGTATTACAGTATTTTTATAATTACCGTATAATAATTTTTTAAATTGATTTGTTAAATTTGGACAGAACTCTTAACAGAAGTATCGAAACGGAATCAATAAAATCAGCATTACTTTTGTTAGAATTGGTAATAAATAATAAAAAGACAACATATGAACAAATATCGTGCACATTACCGGCATTAGTGCGATATCTATTTCATAGTAATCGAAATATTGCCACACTTTCCTGTCAAGTGATCTACAAGTTCAGTCTAATCCCTGGCAGAGCCAAAGAAGCGATAGTCGAAGCATCAATACTAAAATTTTTTATCGACTCTGTGTCAGATCCACAGTTATGGCTTCAGCAGAATCCAGAAGAAGATTTAATTACGCCAATAATCGACACAATGATTTCATTGTTGTCATACAGTAATCCTATGAAACAAGTTTTCATTGATTGTAATATATTACAAGTGTCTAAAAATTTACTGCTTTCTAATTACCGATTTATGGTTTCATTTGGCTGCACATTTGTGGACTATATATGTCAAGGAAGTGCTGCTCAAATAAATCAAGTCATCGAATTTAGTTTGTTTCCTTTATTGTTCGTAATCATCAAACACGAGACATATTACCTGAAAATAAAGGCTACTCTAGTGATAAATCACGCGTCATATCACGGAACTATCGATGAATTAAAGAAACTGGTGGATCAACAATGTCTTCACACATTATGCGCGAGTTTAAACTTCGTGGGCGACAGACTCGTTAACTTAGCGCTCATGACTATCAATAACTTTCTTATTGTGGAACGAAGACATCTTTTAAGACCAACTGACTCTAAGCCAGAATTAACACATTTCTCTGGTATTGTTAAGAGTTGTAATGTTATTGAAAAGATTAAAACTTTGTTATCGCATAAGAAGATGGGCATTAGAAACAGTGCCGCAAGCATTCTAAGGTACTCTTTCGGTATCGAAGCACCCATTGGTAGACCAATTCCTATCGATATTATTTCTGATTGCGAAGATTTGAATGTTGAAGAGTGTAAAATATGTTTCGAGAGAATGTCCGATACAATGTTGATGCCATGCGGTCATCGATGTCTATGTTCTCAGTGCGCAACACAGATATTTGACTCTAACGACGCAATAGAGTTGTGTCCAGTTTGCAGGCAAAGAGCAATATATGGAAAGCATATGGAACTGTTATTTTGAAACAATCATTAATTAAAAGTAATTAACTAATAGAGTTGTTAATTGTTATACAGTATAACTCAATATGTAATATAAACACTAATCAATCTTATTATTTCAAAATTATTACTCTCATATAATCATGAATCATAGACCGGATTATTAGGGCCAAAACTTTAAACATTCTTAGGGTAAAAGCAAAAAAATATTCAAATTAGGGTCAAAATTAGGATATAAAAATTATTTTTAACTATTAAATCTAGCATATATTAATGTTCTTATAACAACATTTTAAAACAATTAATAAAACATTTATGAATAGATCATTATTAAATCATATTTGGTTAAAGTTTGAAATTTCACGTCAAAAATTATTGGCTTTTAAGCTTTAAATTAAAAATTAAGGTGAAATAGGAATCTAAAGCAAATAAGGGTAATTTACGGTAATTTAGGGCATAACCCAATAATCGGGTCTATGCTTATAGTTATTAGAGTCGCCAAATTGAGAACTAAAAATTGAACATATATTCAAGAAGGGAAAAGGAATCAAAAACCACATGTTACCAAAGCGCTCAGTTTTGAAAATTTGTACGCATATATTTCAATTATAAGCATAGTCACACAAGGAGGGTGCTAGCCCAGGGTTGACCCCCCCTAGAAATTTGGAAAAGTCGACCACCCCCACCCAAAATTGGGAAAATTCAAGGACGATAAAAAATTTAAAATTGTGAAAAATTTTTGGTCAAATGTTAAAATATTATGCATCAAAACCGATGAGTTTTTGTGACCCCTTTAAATTTTTGTCAA
>JAQGAW010004026.1:0-11501 GCA_034698025.1 Phthiracarus crinitus | reverse complement strand
TACATAAGCGCCACATTTTGTTTGCCATTCAATTTGCAATACTCTGGCGGTTAAATCAGAATAATTGCTTACCACTATAATGAATAGTCACTACTTTTCTCAGCACATCTCCGATACCGTTATCGGCAATACATTCGTAATTTTCGTATTTATTAACACTAATGCTCTTTAAACTTATCATTTCAGTATTAATTATATTTCCTGTGATATCAAACAATAACAATGATAGTAAAGAATATAAATTTAATAAAGAAAAACCTGTAGAACTGATCCATTTAACAGTAGGTTTAGGCGAACCATCAGCTCTACACACAAGAGTTAACTGATCGCCAGCACTAACACGAGTATCATTCGGCTCTATTAGCCATTTCGGTGGAACTAATTATGAAAATATTTAGTAGAATTAAATTTGATTAATAATAACAGTTACCTTTAACGGATAACACAATACTCTGTAAATCACTGCCCAAAGAATTTTTTACAACACAGGAATAATTTGCGGCATCGGTTTTATCGATACTAGATATTATAAATGTTGAATATCTTTCAAAGTTTTCGATTTTATAGTTAACATTGTGACTATTTTTTAATAGCTGGCCATTTTTAAACCACTGAAAGAATAGTGGGATCGAACCCTGTTCTATTGAACATGTTATTATAAACGGTGTTTTCTCAATTTGGGTTCTATTGCTGAAAAGTGGAGTCAATTTTGGAACTGATTTAAGAAAATAACACTAATTTAAAATTAAGAAACATTAAAAGTAGTTCTATCTATTACCTGAAGTACAATACGAGAGCACAATTATAACACTAAGCGAGAAAAACAATTTATAAATACAATTCATTTTCACAATCAAATCACAACAACACTCGATAGTCTAAAGTTATGGCGGAAAACCTTTTATAAAAATAGAGGAATTTTTCATTTTAGCAGATCATAGTGCGCCACATTTTGCTTGATTTATCAAATTTGATAGTTTAGCGCTAGATTTCTATTTATATAATAGCTTTCTCACCGCTAACTGTAACAGAAATCTGTTTTTTGAGCACATCATCGCTACCATTATCCGCAATGCATGTAAACTTATCGTGATTTGAAGTCATATATTTTCTGATATAAATTATTTGGCCCTCAATTTTAACGCCTTTTATAGAAAATACTTTTAAGCATTATTTATATTATTATACTGAATAAAGAAAGACCTGTTGGTGTCGACCAATAAATCTTAGGTTTAGGTTCGCCGTCAGCTTTGCATTCAATAAAACTATCATCATTTAAGTTAATTCGCACGTCTTTTGGCTCTAAAATCCACTTCATTGCCACTAAATTGTCAAAACTTAATTAAGCAAAAACAAACTACAATTTTTATCAAACCTTTCACAATAAGTAATGAATTTTGTGTGTCAGTTCCGAACGCATTGCTGGCAATACAGCTATAATTTCCAGCATCACTACGAGTGACGTTTTGCATGATTAAAACACTCTGTAAAACATCGCTAGACGTTTCAATTTTATAATTATTTTGCGGATTATTAGACAATATCTGATTATTTTTCTGCCATTGAAAGAACAATGGTTTAGTCCCAGCGCTTGCATAACAAAATAAACGAAACGAAGCTTTCTCTCGAATAATACTTTTCGATGGAAGTGGTATTAATTGAGGCGATTCTAAAATAGTTTTCAATGTAATTTAAAAATTACACACATTTTAATGCGATAATACCTTTCTCGTCGCAAAAGCATAATTTAATCAAATATATAAACAACGATAAAATTAGGAAAACGCGCATATTTTTTGCACACAACTATGAAATCTGAACGATCACAACAATTATGGTCGAACTCAGTACTATTTGTTATAAAAATTCAAACTTAACAGACATATAAGCGCCACATTTTGTCTGCCATTCAATTTGCAATACATTGGCGGTTAAATTAGAAACTCTTACCAGTGAAACGAATACTCACTACTTTTCTCAACACATCTCCGACACCGTTATCCGCAATGCATTCATATTCCCCTGCATTTTTTACACTATTCGTGTTTAAACTTATCTTTTCATTATCTATAATATTTCCTATAATAAACAATAAAACAAATAATATATATATCAGTGAATAATTACTGGTTAAACCTTCTGAAGTAATCCACTTTATAGTAGGTTTTGGCAAACCGTCGGCTTTGCACTCAAGCATTAAATGATCGCCAGCTGTAATACGCGTATTTTTCGGCTCTATTACCCATTTTATCGGAACTTATTATGTAAATATTTATTAGAGAAATTCAATGGTGAAGATATAACGTCTACCTTTAACAGACAGCGCTATACTCCGCGAATCAGTTCCAAATGAATTTTTCACAACACATGTATAGTTCGCTGCATCCGTCTTATCGATGCTCGAAATTATAAATGTCGAATATCTTTCAAAGTTTTCTATTTTAAAGTTTGCATTATAATTACTTTTCAAAATCTGTCCATTTTTAAACCACTGGAAAAATAATGGCGATAAGCCTTCTTCTGTTGAACAAAAGAACTGAAACAGTTTGCCAACTATTTGTGTTCTATTGTTGACTATTGGCGTCAATTTAGGAACTATTTTGAAAAAAATTATCGCTAAACACAATCGTAATTCTAAATCAAAATACCTGATGCAACAGAAGACCGTATTGTAATAGTAATAATCGCGAGTACAAAGTAATGCCGCAAATGATTCATATTTTTTTCAGTCAATCACAACAGATATGGCGGAAAACTTATTTTAGAAATACAAAAGAATAATATATTTGTTAACAGATCATAGTGCGCCACATTTTGCTTGACATTCAAAATTGATTCGTTTAAGCGCTAGATTTCTATTTCAGAATATCTCTCACCGCTGACTGAAATTACAATTTCTTTATTCAGTGAATGATCGCCACCATTGTCAGCAATGCATGTAAATTTTTCGCGATTAGACTTTAAATACTTATTAATATAAAGTTTTTGGCCCTCAATTTTAACACCTTTTGCGAATTAATTAGTTTATTCTATAAATAAAATCATGCATTTACACTATAAAAACCTGCATTGGTATTCCAATAGATCTTAGGTTTCGGTTCGCCATCAGCTTTGCACTCAACAAACACGTCTTCACCGATATTAACGCGCATATCTTTCGGTTCTAATATCCATTTAATGGCAACTAAATTATCGCGAAATTTAATTAATTTAAATACTATTTAAACACTTAAAAAACAAAACCTTTCACAATAAGCAGCGAATGCTGAACATCAGTACCAAAAACATTACTAGCGATGCAGCTATAATTTGCGGCATCACTTCTAATAACGTTTTGTATAATCAATTCTGATTTATCATTAGATGTTTCGATTTTATAAATATTTTGCGGACTATTCGACAATAATACGCCATTTTTATGCCATTGAAAGAAAACAGGTTTAGATCCAGCGCTTATAAAGCAAGTTAAACGAAACGCTGCGTTCTCTGGGATAACACTATGGGCTATAAGTGGTCCCAATAGAGGTGGTTCTAAAACATTTTACATTAATTATCAATCCGTTTGCGCGTATTTAGAAATTATATTACCTTTTTTGTCACAAAAGCAATAATTTGCTGATAACAAAATTATAATTAAGAACACACTCATATTTGGTACGTTATAAATATACTTTTAAAGTATGACAACAACAATGGTTGAAAATTGCTATTTTGCTAACAAAAAATAATACTTCAAAGACACATAATGAGCGCCACATTTTGTTTGCCATTCAATTTGCAATACACTGGCGGTTAAATCAGATCTACTCTTACCAGTGAAACGAATACTCACTACTTTTCTCAGCACATCTCCGACACCGTTATCAGCATTGCATTCATATTTCTCATCATTTATTTCACTGATTTTCTTAATAATTAAAGTTTCGCTTTCAATCATAACTCCTATATGTTTAAAATATCGTACAGTATTAAGCAAATTATTAAATCAATTTTTACTAATCAAACCATGAGTGGAAATCCACTTTACAACGGGTTTTGGGAAGCCATCGGCTTTGCATTCTAGCGATAACTGCTGCCAGCATTAACTTTTTTGTCAATCGGTTCTATTATCCAACTCGGAAGTACTAGATTTCATAAGTAATTAAAAATAAATAAAATAAATGGTGAAATGAACAGAAAAGCTCTGCGAATCACTGCCCAAAGAATTCTTAACAACACAGGTATAGTTTGCGGCGTTATCTTTAGTTACATTAGAAATGATAAAAGTCGAATATTTTTCGAAATTTTCGATTATATAGTTAGCATTGTGACTATTTTTCAAAAGTTGGTTTGTTTTAAACCATTGAAAAAACAATGGACTCGAGCCTTGTTGTATTGAGCACAATATCTGGAATATCGTGCCTTCAATTTGAGTGATGTTACGTAAAAACGGTATCAATTTTGGCACTATTTTAAGAAAATGGATTTAATCTTATGGCTAAACAATTTTTTCTTGTTATAATTACCCGTTGAACTAACAGAACCGTAGATAATAATTGATAGAAATAAATGCCGACAAATAGAAAATAAAATCATTTTCGCAGAAAATCCATAACAAATATAAAGTTGAGTATTATGGCGGATAAAATCATTTTAGAAACAAAAGGCAATCATATAATTTTTTTCGCAGATCATAGTGCGCCACATTTTGCTTGTAAAACAAAATTTGATAGCAATAGCGCTAGATTTCTATTTCACTCACCGCTAACCGATTCTTCAATAACTTTGTGTAGAATTCATGTAAAATTTTCGCGATTAGATATTTATTTAGTTTAAGTTTCTGCGTCACAATCTTAATATCTAACGTAAGTTATTTTTATTTTTAGTTCTCGAAGTAATTAAACGACAAAACCTTTAGGAGTTATCCAATAAATCTTAGGTTTAGATTCGCCATCAGTTTTACATTTATCGAACGCATCTTCACCTGAAGTTATGGCATATTATTGGGTTCTATTTTCCACTTTATATCAACTAAAGTAAGACAACTTAAAGTAAACAAAACTTAGAAATCCTAATCAAACCATTCACGATAAGTAGTGAATGCTGAACATCAAACCCAAAAGTATTATTAACAATACAACTATAATTTCAATCATTTCGAGTAACATTTTCCAATCGTGATTCCTAATCATCATCATTAGTGGTCTCAATTTTATAATTATTTTGGGCTATTAGACATTATCTGACTATTGTATCTGCCATTGAAAGAATATAGGTTTAGACCCAACTTTAGTATAGCATATTAACCGAAACCCATAATTTTCAGGAACAATACTTTGATGTACTGGTTGACATTATGGCGGAAAACATTTGCGAAACAGAGAGGAATAGATTTTCACAGATCATAGTGCGCCACATTTTGCTTGATATATCAAATTTGTTAGTTTTAACGCTTAAATTCAACCCCATTTTTTCAAGAAGCTTTGTGAATATTTTGATAATTTTTTATAAAAAGGAAATAATGTTTTGAATTAGACTAGTAAACGGGCCCCGACAATAGTCCTCGGTCCGGGCCGGGTTCGGGCTTAAAAATTAAAAATTCGGGCCGAGCCTGGCTTTGAAGTTTCTCTAAATTTAGTGGAATAATCGCTTTTATAAATTTCAGAAATCGAAAAAAATTTAAAATGTAAAGTTTTCGTTTAATTTTTGTTAAATTAATATAAACAGATAACTGCTATTCATACAAAAACTTTTAAAGTCGATAATCAAATGTTTTAAGCTCTTAATTCGAAGATTTTTAAATAAAACAATTTTGTACGTAATATATTGAATCGGGCCTTATCGGGCCGGGCTTTTGAGTTTTAGAAATAATCGGGCTCGGGCCGGACACAACTTTAAACGTTTGGGCTTCTGTCGGGCTCGGACCTGAAAATTTTAACGATTTACTACTTTATTTTGAATCATTGACTTAAATATTAATGTTGAATCAAAACACACTAACATTAAATCAAAAATATAAAAATGATTTTAAAAATAAATTTCAAGTTCAGTCATCAGTCTATAGTTCAATCATTGATAATTGGTTTATTTATTTGCTTTGTATAAGTTTTATATATTAAAAATTAATTAAATGGTTATAATTTATAAAATTTTGTAATAAAGTATATTTAGTAAATATTAATATTAAAATTTTATTTGTGATAATATTAATCCGTCACTGTTTCGGTCAATGGTTCGCTTGAATATGTTAATGACTAAAATAATTAATAATAAACGATTAATGTATCTTATTTCTTCAAAATTAAATATGTTTTGATAATTACCACATTTTTATCAGTGTATATCAAATAAAATATTAATGACAGCAGAATAAAGAATATAATGATTGCAATCACAACTAATATAATATAAATCGCAATCTTTATTCCAATATTCGGTTTTTTCAAACCCGGTTTTGTACTCAAAACTGTAGTGTCAAATGTTTCTGTAAATAATAAAAATAATGTTTGATGAAATAATTGAAGTATATATTAGATTAATTTTTCAGAGCTCATCACTTAATAAATTATTTATACCATTAAATGTTGAAACAATCGTAGAATTCGGTGATATGGATATTGTCGTTGTATTTTTTGGAATGGATATTATTGTTGTTATGGTTGTTTGAGTTAAATGATCACAATCTAAATGAACTGTTTTCATGTTTTCGATTGAACTGCACTAAAATAGAAATTGAGATTTAGTTAAACATAACAAAAACATAATATGAATAAGTCTTAACAATACCATAACACTTAATACACTTTCAAAAGTAATGCAATACTTGTTTACTCCATTATAATAGACCAATAGTATAGCTGATGGTTCTTTATATTCTTCGATAGACATTACTCCTGTGATCTCTAATGAAGCATTGATTTGTGTTAAAAATCGTGGAATATATTCAAATATAGTTGGATCTGTATAATTCACTTCATCACAGATATTTGTATTTATATTAAAGTATAATATTCTTCTCGTTAGTTGTGATTTCCTTTCAATAAACCCAATTATCAAATCATTATCTCCTCCTTTGTTATATTGCAGTTTAGTGTAAGGTATCATTGTATTGATTTTTGATGGACAATTATGACTAAGTTTATATAAATTAGAGAATGGCCTTTCATTCAAACAATTAAATGAATGTTGATTTTTCTTTAAAGAAAGTTTAAAGTGAGATTAATATGTAATAATTATCAATCTATTCAATTAAGTAAATAATATTTAAATGAATTTAACTCACATAATAGTAACATATTTTATATAAATTCTGTAAAAAAGAAAATACGAATTTGCATTCAGACGTTAACATTTGATTATGTTTTCCATTATGTGTGACATTTAAATTCTTTTCATTCGTATTCCAATCCACGTTGTATTTAATTCTATATTCATATCCATTCACTACAATATAATAAAATGAATACGGATATAATGTTCGTTTATATGCGAAGTCTATTTTGGATTTATATGATATTTTCATTTGATAACAAATATTCGAAACATCAATGCATTCAATTGATGCACAAATATCTATCATATTAAACATAATAAAATTAAAGAATTAAGTGTTGTACTGATATATGATTAAAACCTTACAAAAAAATAAAATAAAACTCCAATTCATTTTGAAAATAATTTCCACTAAAAACGTTTGATCAATCTTTGTGTTAAAACATAAAATTAAATAATGAACATTTAAACAGTTAATTCAAAAGCTCGTGATTGACAACAAAATAAATTTATCACGCAATTCATTCGATGTTAAAATTTCTTTACATTAATGAACAATACTTAGAGCATCAAATTACTAGTGAGTTCTATATACTATTCACAGTATTGTTTCAATAATGAAAATAAATGTTACGCGTAATCACAGTTAATTAAACAACAAAATCGTTGTTAGGTTTTGTATTTTAAGCGAAAATACTTTCGCGTATGCTTTAATTAATGAGTTAAATTAATAAATATTATAGCTATTGACGGGAAGATTAACCAATCGTGTTGTGTGCTATTAGTTGCGGTTAGGTTTGTGTTGAATCTTACACTACAGAAGAGTAGTATCGGATTGCAAATGCAATTTAAATCGAATAACATTTAATAAATATTGAATTGTGATAAAATTAAAATTTGAAAATAACATAAACTGATTTTATTTTATTTAACGGGAGAAGCGGGTTGTATTCAACATTCATATACTAAATCAGTTTTGTTGCAATAATGAAAATATATGTCACGCGTATTCAAACGCAACAGTAAATTAAACAACAAAGCGTTGTCGAGTTTTGTATTTTAAAAGAAAAAACTTTCACTTATGCTAAATTTATTGAGTTAATTTAATACATGTTATATCAATTGACAAGTAAGTTAACCAATCGAGTTGTGCTAACTAGTGATTGAAACTATTTAGTTTTTTAATACCATTACCATTCCACTACAGGAAAAAAAACATAAATACAACTTCCATAACCGTTCCATTACAGCAAATTTTTTCAATTTCACTACCTCTCCATATCATTACTGTTCCGCATCAAAAATTTGTAAACATTAGTCTGAACTCAATTTAATCATAAATGGATTAAAGTATAACTATAGAGCTTTGTATTCGATTATCTCAAGAAAATGTTTAATATTTTTTGTTTCTAAAGTGATATTTTAAAAAGTAATAATTTTTTATTTGGAAAACTGATTAAATTATTGAAAGTATTTTTGAATTTCTTCTTTTGGAAATTCACCAAAAAAAACCACTACCGTTCCATTACCTATAACAAAAATGTCGATACCATTCCACTACCGGCAAACTCAAATTTTTTCACTCCATTACCGTTCCATAACCGGGAATAATCTCAATTCCACTACCGTTCCACAGTATGGAACCAAATTTTCAATCACTAATGTTAACCCATCGGGTTGTGTGAACAAAGTTTTGGTCCGGAATGTTTTTTATTTTATTCTTGAAGGGTTTTCTCGGGTTTCAAAAGTAGTATCTTAGGGTATTCTTTTAATTAGTTACTAAACTAATTTATATAAAAAACTAAATAAGTTAAAAGGAGAAAAAGAGGAAAAGTGTAGAGATGAGCATTTTAACGGATAGTTTTTAATACAAAAAGTTATCTCAGATAAGTTAAACGTTAAAAGTAGTGTTATTTCAATACTTGGAATCGGAATAGGAATAGATTTGAAAAGAGGAAAATTCAGTAAAAAGTATTGGAATAGAATAGAATAGAAAAAAATAGTTTTATTCGAGAATAGAATCGGAATAGAATTGAAATTAAAATATTTTAGTACAGGAATCGAAATTTAAATTGACTTTTAATTATATTAATTTATTAAATTTTTAAAATACCTATTACTTTTTAATAATGATAATTCGATACTCAGAATCGGAATAGGAATAGAATCGAATTAAAAATTATTGTTGAGAATAGTATCGGAATAGAATCTAAATAAAAATTATTTTTGGGAATGGAATCGGAATAGAATCGATTTAATAAAAGTTTATTAGAATAGAATTGGAATAGAATCGAAATCATAAATTTGGTATCTACCGAACACTAGTTAAAAGTCAATCATTTCTCAGGATGTGAAGCTAAAAGTTATAATATTTTTAGCCGTTAGGTTTTAACTATTAACTTATAACTTTTAACTAGTAAAATAAATATTTCAATACACCCATCATTAATACACTTCACACAACTCAAAAAAGTAATATTATTTGTTACAAATTATTATTTTTAGAATTTCTAAATATAAAATATTTGTTGATACGCTAAAACTATTTGTCACAAAGTATAACTAAGAAACAGTACAAAATCTAAACCTTTTTGAGAAAATAAAAGATAAATTATACTTTGTTTTAATAGGTATATTAATATTAAAGCTTCCTGCGGTGCGGTTAAACCGCGGATTTTTTTTGCGGTTCGGTTTCGGTTCGTATTTATAAGATTTTTGCGGTTTTCGGAGGTTAATATTTTTAAGAAAAAAACCACGGTTAAACCACCAAACTGCCAATAAATATTTTATAAGAAAATTCTAAACTAAATGCTTAAAAAAGTAACTAAAAATGATTAATAATGATAGAGAAGCATTATAATTATATATTTTATTAATAAATATAAATATTTATTACTAAATAAACAACTTTTAAATCATTTGTTGTAATTAATCAGCAATCGAAGCAAAGCAACATTATTTATTAACTTTTAAAATCTTACTAAAATGTCAATATTATGCTACATAATAATGAAATTGACAAAAATAAAGCGGATTTGATAATGAATAGTGGGTTAAACGATAATTTTAATGAGTGCTGAAATATTAAGCTGTTTGGTGATTTAAACCGCGGTTTTTGGCTGTTTTAATATTAGAAATTGTGGCGGTTAGCGGTTTCTCAACTGATTTTGGCGGTTCGATGCGGTTTGGAAAATAAGGAACCGCCGGAAGCTTTATAAATTAGCTCAATATATTGTACAATTCTAGCTCAATATTCAATTAATGTTCATTCTCTATCTTGTATTGTTATATTATTTACTCGATCATTAGCTCTCATGAAAGAAATTATTGATTGCAAAGAAAAATAAATTTAAACGCGTTTCATAAGTATTATAAAAGTGATTATTGGTTCCCGTTTCGACAATTATGACCCGTAATAGTTTTAATTATGTTAAGTTATTGCCCGAAAGTTTTATTTTATAGCCATTTTTGACACGTTTTTAGCCAATTTTTGCTAATTTAAGCCAACTTCTAGTTAATTAATTCAACTCGAGTGGAGTCATATGATGCGATTAGGCTGGAGTGAGGTCATATTTATACCAAAGAATCTGAGCTCAAATAAAAACTTTTTATAATTTATATGTTAGAGCAAAACCGACAAGTTTTAACGCTTATTCGAATTTTCAATTTAATAATAATTGAAAATATGATCGCTTTTAGAAAAAACTACATTTTTTTAATTTTCATTTCATAAAATTGTTGATAGAGATTATTATTTATTATTGATAACTAGTGCACACATTCGTATAATATTTGTTGAACTGTAATAATAGCCCGTTTGCAACCCATTTGCTTTCTTGTCAGTTAATTATTAATCCCTTCGTTATATTATTGCATATCACTCGTATTATGTTAATCATGTGACCTTATGATAGAAAGTGTGCACAATATATTGTTAGTACGACGCATAACTGATAGAACGACCGCAGTTTATATTGTTGCGGACAGAGAGAGAGAGTGAGAGAGAGAGAGAGAGAGAGAGAGAGAGAGAGAGAGAGAAACACGAAAAAGTATTTTTTAATATAGGTATATATTGAAAAATACATTCAATAATTTACATGAAAATAATTTGACAAACAATTAATAATTGTTTACGGTATTACTATTCGATTTACTTAATAATAGACTTAATACGCGATAACATGTGAGAATCCATTATCATAAGAGAAAATGGCTCCGTTTCTATTATATTGTACCCAAAAATCGTGTCC
>JAQGAW010004025.1:0-11501 GCA_034698025.1 Phthiracarus crinitus | reverse complement strand
TACACGAATCTACTGCTGTCTTCTATTACTGCTGTTATTTACTATTACTACTGCTGTCTGCTATTACTACTTCAGCAGATACACTACATAAAGTAATCAAGAATTCAATATAATTACTTAAAACAACGAAAAACTAGAAAGAGAATCAATATTCATAATAAGTTTATGTGTATAACGCGCGCGTTTTCTAAGGAAAAAAACTTGACCTTTAAAAAATTACGAGTACGCTCTATACAAGGGATGCGCGTTATCTTAGAGAAAAAATCAATTATATTTCTTCAAAATTATTAATTTTAATTATTTAGTTTTATTAATCGTATCTAAAATGACATGAAATGTCGTCAATTTCTAAAAAGCCTTATTTTAGGTGCGCGCTATACACAGAAACTTACGGTAATCTCATTTTCTATTATATTCTGAGTTAAATCAATAGTAGATCTGTAGAGCGGCTCAAGAAATACAATCTACTGGCAGAAGAAGATAATAGATTATTTCATTAATTATTATTACGGTTAATATGTTAGTTTTAAAAAAGCCCATTAACTATGATAGGCTATAATTTTTACATTGATTGCGTTAAGTTTTAATACATGACTTTTTTACTCAATTGAAAATGCGCACACACTCTAAATTTACTTTGTGTCAATCCATTGAATAAGTTCCTTACATTCTTAGTATTATCATTAAATAGAAATCCGTAAACTTTATTTTTTGATAACAGGTTTATGTGCAATTTTGTTTTTTTGTTGCTTTCAATTTCAATTTTTATCGGATGATAAATAAATTTATTTTCGCCAAAAAAATTGATTTTAATTTTTATAATTTTTATTTTGTTAATTTTGATTAACTAAATTTTCCCAAACATGGTGTAGCGATCAGGATTAGCTACGGTTCAATCATCACTATTTATTATGCTCATATATGCGACCAACTTAACAATAACTAAGAATTTTTAGCGTTACAAAACTAATAAAACATCTTATTATCTAAAAAATATAACTTATGGTGGGATTTTAACATACGAAAAACCGTCTCCTTATCAATATCTTATGCTCCACCTGTTTAATATGCAAAATTTTCCTTTAAAATTACTCAATATCTATTTAAAAATATTATCTAAAATTAAAAATTATAAAATCAAAAAAAAATGCCATTCAAGTTTACAAATAAATTACACATACAATGCCCACGCGCTTTCCCTAAAATTAAATTAAGCCTTCAATAGTGCTACCTATATATGGAATGCGTTTATTTTGTTATTATAACATTTAATAAGCAGGTTATTCATAATAGTTAAAGTAATTATCTAATTTTAAACGAGTTAATTGATAGGTTAGACATATCACTTATCGAATGCGTTTGAATAGCCTAAAACTAGAAGATAATTGACAATCAAAAAAATTTTAAAGCAAATTGCATTATAATTTTTTGGCTTAAATTTAAATGCGCAGCGATTTTAAAATTAGTATGCGATTTAAAAAGTTTTAAAAAAGATTGAAATTTTAATGCGTTTTAATAAAGTTATATATATATTACACAATATCTGATGTTTCAAAGAAAATGATAATTTTGATTCGGCGAGGCATATGAAGATGTGATTAAAACTAGATGTGACATTGGAATACGTAATCAGTTATTAAATTAAAACTGGAGTCATATCCAAAACCCACACTAATCGAAACCATATCGCAAAATCAGACACTCAACCAAAACAAGATTCGCTCACACTTTAGATCATAAGTTATATTGTAATTGTGTTTACTTAATGACTGAGGTTTCGTGCATAAATTTTTTAAATGAAAAGTAAAAATAAAAATAACTTAAAGGATCGCATGTGGAAATAAAATAATGATTTCACTGCCGGTTTTGTTAATCGTCTACTTTTCAATTGTGCGTATATTTATCAGCTGCAGATCGTATCAGCAAATATGCGTTAACCAAAACGAACCGAAATGCCAAACAGTGCTGAAGAGTAAACTCAAACATCTGCAGTCGTTTTCGCTAACAAGTGTAAGATCGAATAATTTATGCTAAATTGTCTTTTGTGATAAATTATCTTATAATATGTTAGGACCTATGCTGCCCTATATTAGAATCGAGTGAATGCTTGAAAAGAGTGCTGGAATCGTGTGGTGTACCGAAAGAAGTGTTCGCCAGTTATATCGTTAAGCCGATAGGATGTGCTGAGTTTGATGATGGGGTCAGCTGTACGGATACGAGTTATGATACGGTTAAGGTTAACGGGTTTAATTATCAAAATGGTTTAAGCAGATATGAACATTCGTCAAACAATGATATTAAAAATAATATTAACGGAACATTTGAGTATTCTAGTGACGCTAAAAATAATTGTGCGCATAACGAATCGTATTTCAGACAATTAATGATTTATTTGTGCTTTTTTATAGTTTTAATTTTCATCTAATTGTAAATTTATACAGAATGTCAATATAGGCATTTTTAAAAAAATAATATATAATTTTTCGTTGTAATAGTTTTTTTAGCTTTTCCTTTTGAGTACAAAAATTATTTAGACTTAAAAAAATTTATTATGTAATTATAATATGTAAATATTATGGTTAGATTTAAAATAATATTTTTAGAGCTTCAAAATAATAGCATTTATTGCATATGAAAATTGCTCTTAAAATTGCTCCTATAGCGTAGAATTGTTTTTTTTAAAATTTTGCATATTAATCTGTTATAGTTATTTTCTAAGTTAAAAAAATTTTAATAAATATTTCTAATAAAACTTTAACTGAAAGAACTGGCAACAATTATTCTGGAGCAATAGACGAAAAAGTAACAATGGTATTTCAAAAATTTCAATCAAGCGAACTGTAAGATATAGTTTTTATGATAAATGATTTTTTAATTAATTTTACTCGACAGTATAACATTTTAATTTGCGCAACGTTACGACTAGAAACTTTTATTATCATCAGGACACTTATGCTGATTTAATTTATTTTAAAAAATTAAAAAATTAATTTAAATTTCAGGACAAATAAAGACGAAACTAAACTTCACAAAACAAAAACTTAAATGAAAATATCGAAATGGGTAACAGGACTTGTTTATTATTTACGCTAAATTTAAATTTCGATTAACTTAATTAGGACTGGATAACTGTAAAAAAGTTTAAATTGATAATTAAAGAAGATTTAAATATAGTAACCTCCTTGGAAGTGCAAATAAATATAATTGCCGATAAATTACTGAAGACTAAATCCTTTAGTCTATAATGGTTACCAGAGGTGTGGCACAAAAAGAGGGGCCGAATAATAGGAGGGGCGCATTATAGGAGGGGCACATTACGAGTTGAACTAAAAAGGGGTCGCACAACAAAAGGGTTCGCATATGGGTGGGGTCGCTCTAAAGGAGATTTCGCATTAACTATTTTTATAAAAATTATATACTTTGAAGATATGGCTCAAAGCCCTTCTAATATAATAAATTAAAGAATTTATTATTTATTGCGTCATAAAGTATTAAATTAGTATTGCATTATACTAAGGGATAAATGACGTGAAATTTTATAAAAGGTTTAACTAATGGAAAGTTTAATCTCTATAAAATAATAAATCAATTTGTAATATTTTAATTTTAAAAAGATAATATAAAAAAATCCCGATAATTAAATTTATATATCTATCTATATTTCTCATCTCTCAAATATATATGATGCCTTTAATTGTAGAATAATTATCCCATAAACTGCTTATTTCTTTCAACTTCAGGAATCAGTTCGGAAAAACGATTTTTCAATACTAAATCTTTAACTGAATATTGATTGAAATTGTTATATCGCGGACAAAATAGCGACCAAATAATATTACCGCCAGCATAGTAACCCAAGCCATCCATATATTCGTGTAAATCAAACGCATTTGGAAATTGATTTTTTAACGCGATTTCATGTCGAAAAAATTCAATTTCGACTGACTCTATTAAACCGAAATATTCTTTAACTAAAACATCGAAATCATTGATTTGGTTACTCATAAATCTAAACGAATTATAAGGAGTGTCTCCTTCGGACACCTCTTTCTTCATCGAATAAATATCATTGACTAGAGCTGCATGTTTGGCAATCAAACTCTCCATTCTTCTCAGAATCGGATTGTCTGCGTATTCTGTTATATCGATTCCTAACGAAAATGGAATCAACACTAAATATGCTTTTACAGCTCCAATGGACTCACGAAATACTATCATGTCGTCCACATTTCTGATCGGTTTTGTATTCAGAATTTCTTTTATACAGTCATCCAAATAAGAGCGAGTTTCGGCAATAAAGCGATTGTATTGCGCATCAGTATAGTATAACCTAATATCCTTGAAATCTTGTCAATGATAAGTTCGTTTGGTTTTTCTGGCGTTTTAACGCCAATAAATACATTTCTCAAATCTTCAAAGCCTTGTTTTGACTTTTCTATGCTAAAATAATCGTCGTTCAAAAAGAAAAAACAGTCCACTTCTGTTAATGTAACCAAATCTTTGGCGCGTTTAGTGAACGGATAAAAGAAACTCATAAGCATATCACCCATTACGCCATAAAAACATTTCTTCACAGCTTTCAGTTCATGCGGATTACATAAACTGAATATACTGTCGTAAGAATTGTGCTTAATATTCCAATAAAGCGGACTATAATTCACTCTGAATTTCGTTTCAAAAATAGGAAACTGTTTTTCGTTTATAAGTTTTGGGGCCAAAGCTTTGGGATTTGATTGCGACGAGCCTGTGATTTGTTGGCGAACACTTGAGTATAATTTTGTTTGTTTACATAAATATGCGTTATAAACGATTGATTTCCAATTAATTGGTTTTAATAATAGGTTTCGATTTAGCAAATGATTCATAATAAACTTAATTCCCATCTATTTTTTATTCTGCAATTAAACTATAATTATTTTCAAAAATTTTCTATTAAAAACTATGGCTTAAAATACGAATTTGTATTTGTAAAGTAAAACAATTTACTCTAAATACTACTTATTAATTGCAAATTAATTATTTAATGGTTAAATTCTATGCTATCAAACTCACCGATAACTCATTGTGTTCTATATTTAAATTTAAAATAATATTTGCATTAAGAAAGAAAAGATCGATTCGATAATATTTACTTACAATAGTATTACAAAAAATCGATTTTATTATAATAATATTGATGTGTATAAAAATATATATTAGTATTAAATAATATTTAAAACTTACATTTAATAAATGATACTAAAGTAGAGTTCTTTTGAAATTTTTTAATTTTAATCGAACTTAAAGAAAGATAAAAAGATAATAACTAATTACTGATATGATGCCTTATAACTGAATTTAAACTCAAACCAATAACTATGAAAATTAATTAACATGACTTATATAACCTAAATTGCTTAAACTTAATCTTACTTTAAGTAATATTATATAAAAGTTAATATAATAAATAATATATAAAATATAATAAATCATTTATAATAATTCATCTGAATTTTCAGGAAATATGATTATTTATTTCTCACATAAATTTGTTATTATAGTAGTATTCTTTAATAAAATTGAATAAAATTATTCATAATTTTCAAATATCTCGTTTGCATTTCTTTAAACTTTATGAATAAAACTCATTAATTTTTCATTGTTTATATAATAAGTAGAGCCTAAAAATGTTAGCATTTACATTTTTATATTTCACAAGCCATAACTCTGTAGTTTTCTTACACTCGAATCACATAAAATGGATGTTTTATGCAATTTCCCAAAAAATTGAAAATTATCGTTTAAATCCGATAATTTTTTGCCAACTTCATAAAAATTATTTAAAAATTTTAAGAAATGTTTCATAAACAAAAAATTTAGTTTAAAAATTTTTAATTTCTTTTCTAATTGAAAGTTATTCATTGATTTATAGAAATGACTTATAATAAAAAAATGCTATTTTTAATGTTATTTAGTCCAATTTTTAAAGCCATTTACAGCGCTAATTTTTTATACTATATATGGTATTATTTGAAGGCTCTAATAATAATATTAATTTTAAAATGTTTATCTTACTATAAATTAGTAAATAAAAATATTAAAATAAAATATGTGTGAATTTATAAATAAAGCAATTGATTCAACAACACATGTCATTTCGATGCACATTTTTAAAAACGATCTAAAATTAATTTATATAAAATATTTATATAAAAAGATTATTAAGATAATAAATTTTACAAGTTTATCAAAACATCTGTAATCATAAAATTTTAGAGTTAAATTCTGGAGTAAGAGATTAAAAAGTTTCAATTGTATTTCAAAAATTTAAATCCATCGAACTATATTTTTTATGATAAATTATTTTAATTAATTTTACTCAACGTTATAACATTTTAATTTTCGCAACGTTTCCACTGATACTTCTAGTTAATAATATAAAGAATACTTTTTCGTTTCTCTCTGTCCGCAAACAATGTAAATTGCAGTCGTTTTATGATTTATGCGTCGTTCTAACAATATTTAATGCACGCGATCTATCATATGATCACATGATTAACATATTAATATTGTTATTTTGCGCAAGCGATTGATATGCAATAATGTAATAATATTAAAGGGTATAAAGATGAATACGGGCTATGATTACATTTTTACGGGCTAATTAAAAAATAACAAAAATTATACTAATGGGTGCACTAGTTATATATATATATTAAAAAATACTTTTTCGTCTCTCTCTCTCTCTCTCTCTCTCTCTCTCTCTCTCTCTCTCTCTCTCTCTCTCTCTCTCTCTCTTCTCTCTCTCTCTGTCGCCAACAATACATATAAAACTCTTATGTTATCATACTTAGGCCTAACAATATAAATAATTTATTACTAAGCTTATACAAAAATATTATTAGTTTGCGCAAAAAATGAAGAGTGAAATGCAATAATATAAATTAAAGATTAAAATGAAAAATACGGGCTATAATTACAGTTATATATAACGAGCTAATGAAAAAATAATAAAAAATGATACGAATTGATGTACTAGTTATAAAAATCATAACAATTTATTTTTGACTTATTTTCGATTTCTTTTCAACTTAATTTATAACAATTTTTATAACATTTTTAAATAAAATTTTCAAAGTTAAACATTCAATAATAATATTTAATTTTTCATATTATCTTTAAGCACAACCAAAGTTCGGGAAATGTGTACTGGACTCGGGATTGATTCATAAACGACATTTTAGGGGCGATTTCAGGCTTTGTGTAATTATATAATTTTCAAAAACTAATTAAATTAAATATTTTTCAATGACAAATTTTTTTTCTGGTGAATATCATTTAATACTCATATAATAAGAACGTCATGCATACAGATGTAAAGGTTTTGGCAGACATGCGAAGTGAGAGATTGATAAACTGATAGGAAAACAATAAATACTGTATAAGTTATTTTGAGTCAATACGTATGGTTGCATTGATCAAAGCAAACACGTTTCTTTCTCATTAGGTTTAGAATAACCTTCGAATATAGCTGTAACTCTTTAAAATAAGTGTGAATTAGTCAATGTATGCGAAGTTAATTCATTAATTGCTGACGAATGCTGACGAGCGATCGCCGAAAGCTACAAACAATATAATTAAAAATATGACGTAAAATGTTTGTGAATAATTTTATAACATATTATGAGTCAAAAATAAAACATCAGTACATTAAACCTGTTAACGGGTAGTTAACCGACACAAACCGGCAAAAACAAAGATTTTAACCGACCCGAACCGAACAGACGGTTATCCCGGCAATCAGATAAACAGATATAAAAATATTTAGTAAATAGAAATCCTATAATATAATCGATAATTAAGTTCCTAATATTAATTATGCATATGATATTTATTTAATTTTTGCTATTTCTAACAAAGTTAACGTTTTATTTAAGATTAAATTTGTTGAAATTAAATACAAAATTTTTTGTTGGTGATAAACTTAGGGAGAAAATCCATTTGTAGTCAAAACAGTTGATTATCGATTTATCGGTTTGTTGTCGGGTTTATGTGCAATAAGTAGTACACTATAAAAGAACCGAACCAAACAATTAAAAAATCGAATCGAACTGAACCGATAAGGAACACGACCCGATTAACCGAAGGTTTAACAGAACCGAAACAGCTTTATAGTACATTATGCATCAGATTTCTATAGCCTTCAAAAAAATGTTTCCAATTAATAAAAGCTCATTATCAAGTGATAGCAGAATAAACGTTTGGTTTGATAAATATAAAAAGGAAAAACAATTTAATTCTTGACATTCACACACTTGTGACGTTGTATTAAACATGACAATTGACTTGTATTTAAGTGTATTCAGCCCTTATTGCCGTACCGTTCAATTTGTGGCCAAACATTTGGGTATTGATGTTAACTTAAAGGATATCGATTTTCGTAAAGGAGATCATATTAAACCTGAATTTAAAAAGGTATACATCATAGTAGTTGTTAAGACCAGGAATTAGTATTATTTTGTCAGTCGATTAAATATTATGTCATATATACATTGAGGTTTAATTAGTTACGCCACTGTACATATTCATAGAGTAATCCGTGTATTTGTAAGCTTTGTCAGTATCATTGCTGGTCTAGATATTATTTAATTGTTCATAGTGTAGCCGTTTTAACACCATTAACTCACATACTTAATAATTTTATATTAGATAAGTAAATCGATAAAATTTTGTACCGACTGTTATGGCGCTTACACTAGAGTTAGAAATTTAGAAAAAAATGTGCTCCAACTCCAACCAACTCCAATAGACATTCACTCCAACTCCAAACCAACCCCACAAAAAATCTTAAAAATTACTCCAACTCCATTCCAACTCCACACAATTTTTAAAATTGAACTCCAACTCCAATTAGCTCCACTAGAGTCTCATTCCAACTCCATACTAACTCCAACTCTATTTTAATCGAATCAAGAAGATGCAGATTAAGTCCAAAAATGTCGTTTATCTTTTATTTATTAAAAGCAATTATGTGTTATAATAAATAATAAATTATGAAATTTTTTGTAATGGAAATTAAAATTTACTTTCCATGAACGAATTTTTCATCCAACTCCATACCAACTCCAAGAAATATTTTTCCGACTCCAACCAACTCCATCCATTAGCAAAAAAAATTTACTCCAGCTCCACTCCATGCCCATTCATTTTTATATTTATAACTCCAACTCCACTATTTTTAAGCATATTTTTTCAACTCCAACTCCAACTCCACTCCAGCTCCATTCCATGGAGTTGGAGTTGGAGTTACAATTTCGAACTCTAGCTTACACCGTTAAAAATATATTTATGATACCCGATGCGATTCCGATAATAAATTGATTTTTAAAATTAATTTTTATGTACATTCTATATAAATTAAATTAATTTAGCGAAAAATTACCAGATTAATCCACAACACACTGTTCCAACCATAGATGACAATGGATTCATATTATGGGAAAGTAGAGCTATAGCTCAGTATTTATGCAACAAATACGCGCCCGATTCTGATCTCTACCCTTCAGATCCTGAGCGCAGAGCTGTTGTCGATCGTATGCTTAACTTCGATATCGGATCTTTTTCTAATGCAGTTATGCAGGGATTGGTATGAGAATAAAACATGTTAAACATTCATTACATAAATGTGGGATTAATATGAAATCATTTTAATAGGTTGTAAAGCTAGTGTTCGCAAAGACACCCGAAGAAGACAAAGTAAAAACTCTTAAGGATAGTTTAAGTTTATTGAACACATTTATTGGCGATAATAAATACGTGGCAGGAAATAACTTGACTATCGCTGACTTATCAATACTCTCAATGGCATCCATTTTTAAAATTGAAAATTTTGTTTTAAGCGATTATCCACGATTTACTGACTGGTATGAAAGACTTGAGAATGAATTGCCTTATTATGAGGAATTACAGGGAAAAGTTATCGAAATAATGCCATCAAGATTCGAAGAAATTCGCTCGAATGCCGAACAGTTGGCTAATATTACGCCTTAAATGTTATAAATAAAATTTAACAGTTGTAACGCATTTATAAATATTAAAATAGACTTTATAATATCAAAAATAATCGCATGGATAAAGTAATATACCTTTTTAATGATAAAATAAAGCTTAATCTCTTATTATTTGTTACTGATTAGTACTGATGAGAACCAGCTCGAAAACCTGAGCTGCGAGCTGAGCTATGCAAATAAAAAATTTATAGAGCTGAGCTTGATTTAGTTTTCAACTCATAGTAGTTTGAGTTGAGCTGGAATTAGTCATTTTATATATTTTTTGTATGAAAATTTTCAATTATAATTACAAAATATATTTTTAAACATTACAATAATATTAAAATATCCCTAAATTTACTATTTCCATAATAAAATAAATTATGTTTAATAAAAAATGACGGATAAGCCTTTACTCTTAACAATAAGAATTTAATTTAATATTAGATTGTAGCCGCATATGTTAAACCGCGTCTAATATATTGATGGATAAACTCGTTTTTTATAGGTTCCAGCCGAAGCCTAAGCCTGAGCCACCATTTAAAAACCTGAACCTCCAGCCTCAATTAAAGTTAGAGCATGAGTCTTAACCCGAGTCTCTTTCCTGGAGTTAGAACCTTAGCCTCCGAGCCTCTGTTAATTTTTTTAGATGAAAATATATTTTATTTAATATCAAATGACAACATAAAACTTAATTAATGAACAAAATGTTTGTTTTGGCAACCTTTGTGATAAAATAAATAAATAACAAATAAATAAAATTATTAAAAGTTGAAAATTTTCTAAAATTTACATTCTATAACATAATAAAGAAGGCTCTCTTAGGCGGAAATCGAGCCTTGAACCTCAGGTTCAAACTCCAAAATGTATAAAACTCCTTGAACCTAAGCTTTATAAAAATTCAGAAGCAAAGCCCGATCCCGAGCCTGGAGATTCTAAATGGCTATCACTAGTCTTATTATCTTGAATATCCTATTCATTTTTTACAAATACCTGACAGAAATACAGAGGTAAAGAATTTGCCAGACATATGAAGAGAGTGACAGAGAAACTGACAGAAAAAAACATACCGTATATGTTTTCAAAAAATTATGTAAATAAAAAATTATAAATAAATAGTGCAATTATAAATGATTATTACAAGAACTATTTTAAGTCAAAAGTAAAATATTTATCCTTGCAGTGATCAAAGCAAACATGTTTTTATCGCATCAGTTTAGTATAACCTTCAAGTATATTAATGTTTCTAATTTATAAAAGCTCTTTATCTAGTAGTGAATAGTGATTTTAGCTCTGAATAGTGATATTTTCGTTAAATAAATATAAAAAGGAAAAACAAATTAATTCTTGACATTCACATACTTGTGAAGTTGTATTGAAGATGACAATTGACTTGTATTTAAGTGTATTCAGCCCTTATTGCCGTACCGTTCAATTTGTGGCCAAACATTTGGGTATTGATGTTAACTTAAA